>PISW01011236.1:0-42433 GCA_004023785.1 Mungos mungo | reverse complement strand
AACTGGAAGTTGTAGTTGTTCCTCTTGTAAGTTTTCCAGAAAAAGAGCCAGCCAGAATCCTGGAGGAACTGTTTGCAGAACTTAACTTTACATAGAAAACAATCCAAGCAGCAGAAAGGGTGGGCTGTAGCTAATACTGTGATACACTGCCCAGATTTTCCCTTCAGAACTGAGAGACCATTTCCCCAGCTGTTGGGAGGGTGGGCAGCTGAAGACTCTCTGCTGAGTCACCCTCCAGAAATGCTTAGTCCCTTGCCCAAGAACATACCCTCCCTGGGGCCAATTTCCAACCAAAGGCTGACAGATACAGGATACAAAGGTCTAACCCCTTTGCACCAATGTGGGACAAGGAAGTTCCCTTTGGCTGCAGCCTGGCTTTCATGCATCCCAGTTCAGCTCCTTTCTCTACCTCCCTGGCTCTCTGTTGGGGCTGATCCCAAGACACTCCCCAAGAAACTTCCTGTGCACAAGTCTGTTTCAAATTCTGAGTCCCAGGGGACCGACCGAGGAAAACTTTGTTGCAAATGTATTATGATTTACAGCAGGGAGAGTGCAATACTATGAGAAACAACCTGAGGAAAGAGTCATTACGTGATAATTCACAAAGGAAATGACACAGAGGGACTTGGTGAATTGTGCTAATAGATAAGAAGGGCGTTGCCGGGTTGAGCTTTACCGATGGAGAAGGACTCCCTATTGAGACTGTTTCCAGAAGAGAATCAGAGTGATGGTAGGATTGCAGGAGGCAATGGTCTAGGAGGGGACATGTCCGAGATAGCACCCTAACCCTAACCCTAACCCTAACCCTAACTCTAACATCACCTCGGCCCAACTATTTTATTCCCGCCAGTGATGTGAGTGGTTTCTGGTGGGGTTCAGCGGGGCTGGCTTGCATCCTGGTTGGCGAGAACATCCTCAGCCCTGGGCAGGGGCACTTTGACAAGGCCTCCCCCCCCCTCCCCCCCCGCCGTATCACACTCCTCTCAATTTCTCTCCCTTCCTGCCCCCTGGGATTCGAGCTGGAGCCCATTCAGCCATTCTGACACATGGGCCGTGCAAAGCTGCCAGAGAGTTAGATGTCCTGGGGCAGCTCTTGACCAATGGGAGATGCCAGGTGGACAAGATCCACAGCCGCTTAGAGAGTGCCAGAAGGATTGAGCCTAATGACCAGCCTGATAATACACCTTTGGATTGTTTTCCTCCTTCTCTGTTTCACTCTTGGTAGTGTCTTCCTGTTCCTTGGGGGTCACTTTTCAAAACAAACTTCCTGTGTGCAAACCCGCCTCCGAGGCTGTAGTTTTTAGGGAAACTCACGCTAGGATGGTTGGAACCAGAAGTACCCCAGAGGGGTAGGCTTTCACTGGTCAGGGACCTCTGGGCAGTGATACCCTCTGACTTGCAGCAGCGTCCTAATTGTGAACAATTTCACCAGCGATTTGGATTGGAGCGAGATGCCCTAGAACGCTAGACCATTGTTTTATTCCACAGTAAATGAAACCCGAATGGTATATGGGAACAAAGTGCCTTACAAGGAGGTGGACTCGGCTGAATCTTGTTTACAGCATCGGAAGTTGTGAGAAAGAAAGTGACAGGCTCCCATTAATCAAATATGAACTTAAGATGTTCTGGGAAGGCCAGAAAGCCTTCATGGTAGTGCTTTAAAAAGGCTTCTGTCTTCTGTATTTAATTAAGGGTTTAATTGCAAGGATACAGAGTTACAATGAATAGTAAATGCACAGCCTTGACAAGCCCCCTGTGCCAAAGTCGGAGCCTTGAAAGAGATGAGTGATCCCCAGGACATGGAGGGACAGGGAACGTTGGTGTGGATGAGCTAGAGAACGCAGAGCCCCTGGCTCCCCCTGAATTCTCCGGGTTGGCGGGAGTAGCTCTCTATGCCATGCCGGAGGAGATGAGCCTCTAACCTCCTACAGACTCTTTAGGGACCTCACGGAGGCCTCATAGGCAAGTGTCCTCCTTCGGCTCTCCTCCTGATTCCCTTTGTTGCCTCAAGATGTGGCTAATAGGTATTGGCAAAAAATAGGAAGGCTGTATCTTGAGGGACTTGGGCTGGGAAGGACAAGATCTAAAACCGAGGGTGGGGAGGTGAGAATTTATTGACCTGGGAGTGTTCTAAAATTAGGCTTTTCATCCGAATCCATTCTTATATGTGCTGGGATTGTACGATAAAATGAAACATATTGATGACCTGCAGTAAATGAGGTAGAGAGGCTGGAACTATCTTTCAGATAGTTTCAGAGTATGGAGAAGGGGCTAGATGTCTCAAGGAGATGGAAATAGAAGAGTGGATTTATCATATGATAGGAAGAACCCATTCCTGAGCCTGCAGTCCATGGCACAGTCACTGCTGCCATACGGATGTGCTAACAAGGGGCACCAGCGTCTCTGAGAGGTTCAATGACTGTTATCCTCCATGAGACAGAAGTAACTGTGGGAGATTCTGTGATGGAAGTGGGCTCTCCAGTATGGATGAAGGTAAGAGGATTCTGGAATAGCAGAGCCCAGGTGTAGCACCTAACGGTCAAGGACAAGGTGGAGATAACAGAACCAGGTGGCAAAGTCAGAACCTAAAACAGAGTGCCTCCTCTCACAGTTTTGTGCTAATGGCTAAGAAATAGACCATCCTGATTCTAGAGAGGTGAGACCGATGGGCAGCTCACTGATATGCTACTTCACTTAAATAACCAGAAAAACCCAAGAGCTCTGGGAGCAGAAGGCTAGCTCAACCGCAAGAGGGAAAACCACGATCCCTCATCCAGTTTCCAGATCTGAGCTACTTCTCACTATCAGAGGTCACTGGCTGAAGGAGAGGCTAGGTCCCCTTGAGAAAGAAGACTACGATGTCACTTACAGGAATATACAGTTACCATTTCCCCTGATTCTTCCCACATGTGTCCATGACACGTGGTCAATGGCCAGAATCAGTATATAGAGGGAAAGGGGGAATTACCGGGCCATCTGGGGGCTATTGGATAGAGGGGACTCAAAATACTATTACAATCCCCTAGTTACAGTAGACACTGTGGAAGCCAGCTGACACCACAGAAGCAGTGAAAGTGCCCTTTCTAATGCCATCTGTAAGTGAAGGTGATCTTTCTATTGTAGTTTGCTTTATGAGGCAGCAGAGTACGGTCACTGTCTTGCTAAGGGGCTCTGTTAATTCTTTTTTCCTTCTATGACAACAGAGCCCACAGGGACCTTGACCATTTCAATCCTCCGCGGAAGCAGGATATCACACTGATCTGTGAGATGAATGACATCGGCTCATTTTGATTTGGAGAGGAGGAATTAGTGCAAACTTTGAATACCCTAGTCAAACACTCTGCATGTCAAAGGATGGGAAATCAACACCACAAATACTCATGGATGGAAGTAGACACAGCTGCAGACAAGTTCTGACGATTGACAGCCAACCTTCACTGAGGTTAGGAAGCTACTAGTGAGATTAGGTCCTGTTATTGTTGTAATTCACCCGTAACAGACAAGAGGAAGCAAAGAGAGGGTAATCTACAATAACCTCTTGCGTGTTTCATGAGGCACCTCTTGATTTTGGGGTATGACCGCCCGTATTGCTGCTGCAACTAAGGAATCGAAAAGTCTCAGAAATTCAAATGTGTTGCCGTGTTGTGCATACTACTGTCATTGTTGGAAATGATACGGTTTTCTTACAAGTGGACCAATAAATAGCCATTGCTATCATTGAGACAGATGAGCGAATAAAAAATAAGATGCGTAAAACAATAGGAGTGTGCAACTAGGTGTGGGCATTGACAGGTTGCAAGAGGCCGCCTAACTCAGGACTGGGGTGGCAGGGTCCTCAGAAAGCACGGATGCCCAGGGAAAAGGCAGGAAGAATAACTCCATGTGACAGGGACTGAAAGCAGGTGAATGTGGGAAAGAGGGAGCAGTGGAGTCTATAAAAAGCTGACATGAAAGAATAGAACAAAAGAATCAATGAGTCCATGACATTTGTAGGAAGAACAGCAAAGCTGAGTGATACCAAAAGACTGATCTGTCTCAAAAAAAAAAAAAAAAACCAAAACTCTGATACCTTCCCACCACAAGGTCGATGATCTCCAGGAAAGATAATCCCAAAATTCTCCCCAAAATGTATTTTCTTAAGTGACTTTTGGTGCTCCCCTTTAGAAAAAGCACTTTACACATTTTTGTAAAACACAAATGACCGAAAAGGGAAACAACCCCTAATTGTCCCATTCAGAGATTAATTCCATCAAAATGTTAATGTTTACTATCCAAGGGTTTTGTGTGCGTGTATTCTATTTTAATAAAAACAGGATCATGCTGTGTAAGACATTTCTTTTAAAAAATGCATTGCTTTCATCCGTAAGGGGAACAATGGTGTTTCCCTCAAATCACATTCAATTTCGGAAAGGAACTCAATAGACGACAGAAAATCCCTTCTGGGATTATTTTTTATTTGAATCCTCCACATCCTATTTTTTTCTTCTGGAATGTGCTGTATCATGGTGGTGTGAAGCCAGGGCTGGGTCAGGCTCTTTCCTTTCTGCAGAAATACCCCCGTCATGTGACATTACCAGTAGCTTGCTACAGCTGACCCACATATTTAATTTATTTTTATGGAGCCTTTTTCTGGAAGAACAGCAACGAAAAAGCAGTGTGGGATAACTTCCACAAGAAATGGAGAGGAAGGCTGCCTGTCTGGGAGAACAGCAGGGCAGGTGGGAATCCCAACTCACTGTGACTTCACCACAGGGGGTCTGCATCTCGTGGCCCCTTCACTGAGATCCAATTTAAGACTGGACGGAGGCCAGGGGACAAGTGGGGCGTATATAATGACCTGACGTCATCTTGCCTTCTCATTAACCAGGAGATTTTGAGCAAGTTACTTAAATTCTTTGTGCCTTTACTTCCCCGCATCAGCTAAAGGAAATAATACCTGTGCTGTAAAATAGTGGCAAGAACTGAGTAAGACGATACGGGAAAAGAATGGGCATTTCTTCACCATGTGCAGAAATAACCAATCACTCATTCTGCAAAATTGCACCCTAAAAAAGTAAGAGGGCTTCTGGGAAAAACGGGATTGCAGCAGGTTCCTCAAGATCTATGCAGTGTCGTCACAAAAGCACCGACAGTAACAGGACCCATCCTGGAGTCTCCTGGGTAGCTCCATCGGTTACATGTCCGGCTCTTGGTTTCAGCTCAGGTCATGATCTCACGGTTTCATGGGTTCGAGCCCCATGTTGGGCTCTGTGCTGATGGGAGTTCTCTGTCTCCCTCTTTCTCTCTGCCCCTCCCCAACTTGTGCTGTCTCTGTCTTTCTCAAAATAAATAAACTTTAGAGAAAAACACACCAATACCCATCCTAATAAAATGCTCTCAAGTGATACTTCTAAAAAGAATACTAAGTAAATGTTAAGACTGGCCTTGAGGGAAAGGTGATGGCTGTTTGATGGAAGGGGATATGAGTAAGAGAGGATGTTGCCAAGTTACGGAGGGGTGGGAAAATTGCACCAAGATCCAGGAAAACTTCCCAGGGAGCACTTCTCAGACAGAGCCAAGAGGAAGAAAACGGGGTGAATGGGTACCTTGTTCAGTATGGGATGACTTCATGACTTCCTGTGGGTTTTTTTAACGCTCGTTAAATAGTGTGCTTTGAACTGTAAAATAGTAATGTGTGTGCCCTGAGCTGCAAAATAGTGACATGAAAATCACATATGAATCAAAGCAATCTCAGTTATATAGCAATCCTCCTATTTACCAAGCATGTATGAACGAATTTGCATCACATACACATACTGTATTTAATATGGGGACTGACTCCTAACAAATGCTCCTAAAAGATGGTGAAATCCTCCTCCTCATTAACATCATACTCATCATCAAAATAATCATCCTAAATGTGAGTCTGCACTAGTCAGGAATTAGGAATAGAGGAGAAAGTTAACGTACAGAACCAGTATCCAAGGGACCATAAGGAATAACCATCCTAAAGCAAGATTCTGACCCTGGGGAGGAGACTGGGTGGCTCAGTTGGTTCAGCATCCAACTTCAGCTCAGGTCACGATCTCATGATCCATGAGTTCAGGCCCCATGTTGGGCTCTGTGCTGACAGCTCAGAGCCTAGAGCCTGCTTCGGATCCTGTGTCTCCCTCTCTCTCTGCCCCTCCCCCACTCACGCTCTGTCTCTCTCCTTCAAAAATAAGTTAACATTAAAAAAACTTTTTTTTCTTACGAAAACAAGATTCTAACCCCAGCCGGAGGCTTAGTGTGTGTTCCTGCTAAAATAGGATCTGATTCTAGAATGTTGGCAGTTTTGGGTTTTTTTTAAATTTTTTAAAATGTTTATTTATTTTTGAGAGAAAGAGAAACAGAGTGTAAGTGAGGAAAGGGTGGAGAAAGAGGGAGACATAGGATCTGAAGCAGGCTCCAGGCTCTGAGCTGTCAGCACAGAGCCCTACGTGGAGCTTGAATTCACGGATGAGAAGATCATGACCTGAGCAGAAGTCAGATGCTCAATTGACTGAGCTACCCAGGGGCTCCTGGATGTTGGGTTTTGAATCCCAGTTGAGAGTGACAAGTGAGGGTAGAGAACCAGATGGCTTTGGGGATAATCATACCAAGCTTTGGAATTTAGCATTTCTCACATAACCTTCTTAGGGCAAAATGGTATGGCTGGGTTTACTTAGTGTCCAAAATGGAGAACGCAACTAGGCGCTTTGATTTTATTTTTATCAATTACCTACTAAAATAAGTTTGTGAATAAGTGTAAACTGAATCTAATCCCTCTGTTCTATGTAATTTCAGATTTCACGTTTATTGCAAAAGGTCGTGGAAAAATAGAGGATTTGTGTTTTACCAAAATTTGACCTTCATGTAAGAGTCATCAATGTTTCTTCACTTTTGCAACAGACTTCAGTCTTGCTTGATGGTTTGGCGAAAATTTGTATGAGGAGGCCATAATGATTTTAAGTCTTAAAAAATATTACTTCAGGGGCGCCTGGATGGCTTAGTCGGTTAAGTGTCCGACTTCAGCTCGGGTCATAATATTACAGTTTGTGAGTCTGAGCCCCACATTGGGCTCTGTGCTGACAGCTCGGAGCCTGGAGCCTGCTTTGGATTCTCTCTCTCTCTCTCTCTCTCTCTCTGCCTCTCCCTGGCTTGAACTCTCTCTCTCTCAAAAATAATTAAACATTAAAAAATAAAAAAACACAATTGCTTCATTTAGAGCCTTCTTCAAATATTAATAAGAGCTTCAATCTCAGAATCTACTTAGTACCACATGCGTTCAACCTGCTCCCACAAACCCTTGCCCCAGGCTGTCTTGGAGGGCCACAGTGGCCCTCTTGATGGAAGAAAACAAAGTTGAAAAGACAAAACTTAGCACATGATGCTTGTTTTCTAGAAGGTGTCCATACATGGTATAACACAACAGTATGAACTTAGACTTTCAAGAACCAGGAAATTCCAGAGTGAAGGTTCTTAGATAGCACATTTTTTGACATTTATTCATTTTTGAGAGACAGAGTGTGAATGCGGGAGGGGCAGAGAGGAAGACACAGAATCTGGAAGAGAGGAAGACACAGAACTCACGGACTGTGGGATCATGACCTGAGCGGAAGTCAGATGCTCAACTGATGGAGCCTCAGCATGTTCAAAATGGTTTATAATCGACCCTAAAAATATAAACCATAACGTGTTATGCTATGGTACACCACTTAAGAAAAATATGGGAAGACTCACTTATGTCAAAGTCTTGTTATGAGAATCTTTGGAATTTCTTATGCTTTGATCACGTCTATTCCTAATATATATTCTTCTTTGCTATCTTTTTTTTTTTTTTGGAGTTTAGATAGAAGGTATATCAAAAGAAAAAGTGATTGTTTTGCTCAAGCCAAATCCCTAAATTGCAATGTTTTGAATCAGGAAGCCATAAGTCACAGTTCTTGCAGAAACCCATAAAGTGTTCTATTTTGTGCTTGTTCTTAAATACATTATTTAAATCTTCATGACTTTAAATCGGCTGGATTTTTCCCCTTCCTCCATTGGGACTACATTCATGCCAAGTTGGAAGTTTGTAACAATCATTTTTGAATGACATAAATGCAAAAAAATCTCAACCGTCTGTCTGCAATAGGAAAAATTACATTTCTTTCACCATTGTTTTATTGCAAGCTCATGAAGCTATTTTTATAAAACAATTTATTTTTCATGGGAGAAGAAAGTTCAGTACAAATATGTGAACTTAAAACCCAACCTAATTTTTCTAGGAAGGTCTTCAGTAAATGAGTGACTATATTATAGTCTTAAATATTATGCCTTTAAAATATTTTTGGTGTTGACTTTCACTGACTTGAGTGATCTGGGCAAGGTGACTGGTCTTTCTAAGCTTCCTTTTCACAAAGCAAAACTGGGTAGAGTTTACGTAATAGACGCAGTAACTATTGTCATTTGTCTTCCCAGCAAGATTTCCTAACACCTTTCTTGGGTTGATATTTCCTGCTCCTAGGAGTCCTTTCCAGGGATATCTTGATTTGCAGCCTAAGGAGGAACAGCCATGCACTTTAAGTCAGGTGCTAAAGGTGTATGCAGGTAAGCGTGTGGGTGGGAAGGTGGGGGAGGTGACCATCTTCTCCACCAGGAGCTGATGCCTCTCTGCACCAGAAGAGGATAAAATCAAGCAAAACCAGAAATGAGCAACGTATGGGATGAAGGTGGCCAGGGAGTCAGGGTCGCACTAGTGAGTGGGCAAGAAGGAGAGGGAGACATTTCTTGTCTTCTTTCCAGTTCCAGAAGGTCCCTGGGGTCCAGATCAATCCCTTTATCTATGAGGTACCCTATTATCCACAGCCTCATGAACTAGGATATTCCCTTCGTATACCAGAGCTAAATATATAGTTCAAGTTCTTTTTTTTTTAATGTTTATGTATTTATTTTTTTGAGAGAGGGAGAAAGAGCTTGAGTGGGGGAGGGGCAGAGATAGGATAAGTGAGAGAGAGAGAGAGAGAGAGAGAGTCTCCCAAGCAGGCTCCACATCCAGCATGGAGCCTGACATGGGTCTCTATTCCATGAACAATGAGATCATGACTTGAGCTCAAATCAAGAGTCAGACACACTTAACCAACTGAGTCACCCTGACACCCCCAGAAGGGGTTTTTTCAATTGTCAAAAGTTATAACACCCTAATATTTTATGATTTTAAAAAATTTCTTCTGGGAGGGAGCAAAGGAATAAAAAAACACTCCATCTGGTTCTTCCAAATTACAAACACAGGAAAACGGAAAGTATTGTTCAGTAAGACAGATATGGTGGTGTATTTCCATTTTGACTTTGGGAAGAATACACTGCTACTGCTTATGACGTTCTGTAGTCTATCAGCAAACACACATTTAGCTTCTACTCCAGGTTGCTAATAAAGCAGATATGCTAGGTCCTCACTCCCCAAACCCAGTGTAACAACCCTAAAAGTTATATACAAGATAATTGTAGCCAGAGTTTACATTATAATATGTTAAAAATTCTGGGGCACCTGGGTGACTCAGTTGGTTGAGTGTCTGACTCTTGATTTTGGCTCAGGTCTTGATCCCAAAGTCATGGAATGTAGCCCTGCTTTAGGTTCTGTGCTGAGCATGGAGCCTCCTTGAGATTCTCTCTCTCTCTCTCTCTCTCTCTTTCTCTCTATCTCCCTAAAATAATAATTTCAAAAATTCTGATTTGAGGAAGAAATCAATTTTACCAGCTCTGGGAGTTCAGTTCTGTTACCATTACCAATAGTTAAATCTAATGCTTAGTCTACCAGAAATATCAAGTAGGGGGAATATTCTTTGTGTTTTTTTTTTTAATTTTTGAGAAAGACCAGAGCATATTGAGCAGATGTGATAATGAAAACATTATGGCTTTACTGTGTATTGTTATATTTTCATTGTGTGGCAACCACCTCTCAGGATTATTTCTTTTTTTCTAGCATGGGAATTGTTCATTAAAAAAATCTTTTTTGAGAGATTGTGAACAGGGGAAGGGCAGGAGGAAAGAGGGAGAGAGAGAGAGAGAGAGAGAGAGAGAGACTCCCAAGCAGGCTCTGCACTGGCAGTGCAGAGCCCAGTGCAGGGCTCAATCCCATGGACCGTAAGATCATGACCTGAGCTGAAATCAAGAGGCAGACACTTAACTGACTGAGCTTCTCAGGTGCCTCTGGAAATGTCCTTTTCTGAGTAATATACTCATGGTTATATGCAGCTGGTTGAGCCAGGACAGTCACACCAATTGTGGAGCAACATCTTTGATGTGCTGTTGTTAAATGTGTTGAATATAACCCTTGAGTAACCACGTCTTAGAAACCATTCTTTAAAAATGTTTTTTAAATTTGTATTTATTTTGATAGCAAGAGATAGCAAGTGGGGGAGGGGCAGAAAGAGAGGGAGAGAGAGAGAATCCTAAGCAGGCTTCATGCTGTCAGAGCAGAGCCCCACATGGGGCTTGATCTCTCCAACCACAAGATCACGACCCAAGCTGAAATCAATAGTCAGATGTTTAACCTCCTGAGCCACACAAATGCCCCTCTTAGAAATCATTCTTTTTTTTTTTTTTTTTGGTTTATTTTTGAGGGAGACAGACAGAGTACAAGCAGTGAAGGGGCAGAGAGAGTGGGAGACACAGAATCTGAAACAGGCTCCAGGCTCTGAGCTGTCAGCACAGAACCTGATGCGGGGCTGTGAGATCATGACCTGAGCTGAAGTTAGACACTTAACAGACTGAGCCCCCCAGGTGCCCCTCTTAGAAACCATTCTTAAAGGTACAAGCCTCAAGGTGCCTGGGTGGCTCAGTCTGTTAAGCATCCAACTCTTGGTTTGGGCTCAGTTCATGATCTTGCAGTTGGTGGGTTCAAGCCCCATGTTGGACTCTACACTGGGGGCATGGAAACTGCTTGGGATTGTTTCTCTCCCTCTCTCTCTGCCTTTACCCTGTTCTCTCTCTCTCTGTCACACACAAAAATAAATAAACATTAAAAAAAGGCACAAACTTCAATACTAATTCTTTGATAAAGAAATGAGACACAGCAGGTTATTTTTGTTGTGTTTTGAGACTTCAAAAAGTTAACCCAGCTATTTTAATCTTAAGATACTTTTTAAAAAAAAACTAATGAAAAATGAAATAAATATCAACATGCGTGCTTTTCAAAGTATACATAAACAGATCGGTTACCTAGTAGTCTTGTCACTTTGCCCAAATATTAAGGTCCCACAGGCTGTTTTCTCATCTGGAAAATACAGAGTTTGGATCGGATGCTCTCTGCATCCCTTTTAAAGCTTTACATTCCACAGTCTCATGGGAGGGGGTACCCTAATGACTTATCAACAGTGTTGTATAAACGTATCTCTGTTCTTAGAAGTTCCTAGACTTCAGGAGTTGAATCCATTCCATACCTTCATTTAGGAAACTGAGACACAGAGCGTGAGCGGTACGTGACCGAACATCGCAGGGAATGGTTGCTGAAGAGAGAATATCGGAAACTCAAGAGCAAGGCGGAAATCTGTATCAGAATTGGGAGCGTGGTGGAGAAGTGGTTGGAGAAGGGGAGGACTGGTGTGACCCGTTATTTATGTAGAGCCTCCTCCCTCTAAAAACAGTAGATCACTGTGGTTTCTCCGTGGAATCTCACCATATGCTCCGTGGCAGCTAAATTATTAACTCTTTCATATATGGGGAAATGGAACTCATACAAGCAAGTAAATTTGGAAGGTTTATGCAATAAACCAGTGTTCAAATCAGATTTAAAAGCTTGAAATGTGGGGCGCTTGAATATATCACATGAGTATGGTCATGTGAAGAGACTGGAAAATTAAAGTGGAAAGCTGATGTTAGCTGAGTTTCCTTTTTATCAGCATGAAAACTAAATAGTTTTAACGGAAATAATTGTGGGGGAACATCATGTCATCGCTGTTTACAAAAGAAACCATTCAAAGTTCTATGCCGGTTCACTTTCAACTGCTGTTGCAAATCAGAACACAAACCCCGAATCACAAACGAAACTTGGTACAGTTGAGTACAGATGAGCATAACTTGTGTGAGTGTAATTAGAATGACAGGTAAACTGTGTGTCGGTAAATGTAAGACATAGAAGGTTTTGTGCAAAGGAGAATCTATATATGTGAAGTCTAAGTTTCCTGGTTTGAAAGGGATTAACTAAACTCCACAGAAGTAAAGCCAAAGAAAACATACACTTCATCTGTGGAGAAAGAGAAAATGCTTAAGTTTCTCCTGGTGATGGCATGTGGCTATTGGATAATCAGGTCCTTGCAAGGATCAGGTCTCACATATTCAGTTAATAATATAAAAAGCCCAGTCTTTACCACTCTGCTGAGCCTACTGGCATAATTCACAGCAGATAAAAGAAATACATCCTTTGACAACTTTTGGCTCACTATCCAGAGAATTTGCTGTTTGATATATTTAATAAAACAGTGAAGCTTGATATTGAATTTCTATGGAGCAGAAATATCCCAAGAATGTGCAGAGAAAAAATAAATAAGATTCTCGTAAAGGAATTGAAACAAATGTGACGATGGAAGAACTTTAAAGTAGAGATGAATTATATTAGTTTCACATTCTAAACATTTTTTAAGTTTATTCAGTTAAGAGAGAGAGAGTGCTTGGGGGGAGGGCAGAGATAGAGAGAGAGAGAGAGAGAGAGAGAGAGAGAGAGAGAGAGAGAGAGAGAGGAGAGAATCTCAAGCAGACTCTGCACTGTCAGTCCAGTGCCTGAACCCAGGCTTGAACTCAAAAACTGTGAGATCATGACCAGAACCCAAATCAAGAGTTGGACGCTTCACCGACTGAGCCACCCAGATGCCCCACACCTTTAAATGACTGGGAGTTTACTTTATGTTGGCATCAATTTTGAAGATCATACCTCTACCAATCTATCATATAATTTAAAAAAAGAAATTTTTATGTCTTAAAATAGATCATTAAAATATGCTAGGATATGCTATATTTTCCCATTTAAAAATGGACTCATACACTAACTGAAACTATAGAAACTGCCTTGATATAGCCTAGAGTTTGGGCATGATGAACACCCAAGGCTGGACGAAAGGAAGACAGGATCTGGAACAGTGGAAGAAGATTCAGCAGACTGTGCCTACAGCATATGCGATGGTCAGGAAAACGGAACCAAAATGGGGCTCTGTAGGCTCCATTCCACACTTTGTATACTTATCTGATATCTTCATATGGCTTCCCATGTCTGCCCAAAGAATCTAGTTGCATTAGCTATATTTTCTTACTTCCTGTATTCTTTTTTCTTTTTATTTGTTTTGAGAGAGACAGAGACAGTGTGAGTAGGGGAAAGGCAGAGAGAGGGAGAGAGAATCCCAAGTAGGATCCACACTCAGTGCAGAGCCCACCATGGGCCTCAAATTCACATAACTGTGAGATCATGACCTGAGCCAAAACCAAGAGTTGGACGCTCAACCAACTGAGCCACCCAGATGCCCTTACTTTCTGGATTCTTGACACTCTGGCATCAAGGGGCCTTGCAGACGTGGGGAACTGCCCTCTTCCAGGGTTAACTGATTCTTAGAGATAACAACTTGCCTGTCAGCACATTTTGGATATGCAAACCATACCCTGCCGTCCATTTTCTCTTATCACACTGCAGTCTGGGACACCATCCTGTCCTAATCACCACAGGGCCAGGTGCTGGGCAACTGGGTACTATCCCTCCAGCCCAGAGCCTGCTGATGATTACTCAGACTCTTCAACTGTAAGTCTGTAGCACTGGCTTACCTTGAAGCACACTAAAAGCTCTTGCCCATGGCCCTCTCTGCTCACTTGTCTTGTTCTGGTACGTCCCTGTGGGACCCTGCATGGTATGGTATGGGACAGCATGCCTCCTATCTCTAGGGGATTGTGAATATACTAAAAGAATTTCTTCCCATTGCGATCATTTTCATGTTTCATTTTCATACCTGCTCAAAACAAGCCCCAGGTACATTTTTCGAATGATCGTGTTATGCAAATTTACTGAACTTTTCAACTCTCCATGTAGAAGGTTCCAACTGACTGTTTTTTTTTCTGAAGTTGCCCGTTATGTACCACGGTCCCCAGGACACCTTACCCTCCCCGAGTATCTTCACTCAGCATTTTAATGACGCTGTGCCTATGACATTACTGTGGACTGTTTGGGATGGCCCCACAACCTTTCCTATTTTCCTGGAAAATGAGAAAGTATTCTTTCTCCCCCAGTTGGTCCTTTGTTAGGTGCCACGCCCTTCTCTACCCAGCAGCTGAGCATCCAGTCAGACTAGGTCAGCTAGACATCGTCTCCCTGATGTTGGATGCTTGCTGAGTATGACACAAGGATCAAAAGTGTTGGAGCTAATTTACCCTGTCATTGGCACCTGGAAGAAAAGACCACTCGTTCTCGCCGCCTGGATCCTACAGGTGTCCTGGTGGACCTTTTGATTTTGTGAGCTATCTCCAAAGCTTCCAGCAAACTCCATCCAGCACTGGAGTCTGCTACAAAATCCCGATGGATACTCATGAAGACAGTGAATAGAGCACTTCATGTAAACTTGACTTAAAGTATAAGTCACAGAGATTCCTGAAAGCTCAGGGTGTGTTAAGAGAGTTTATGTGTGAAAGTATATTTTGCAAAATGGTCAGCCGTCTATAGCACTGGCCTCTAGTCTTCTCTCTGCTCGTCTTCCTCACCCCATCCCTTATATGAAACCAAAGGTCAGGCTTCAATATAGATCCTCTATCATTCACTAGAAGGATAATTTATTGGCCACTCTGTATCTGTGGGTAGAGGCAGTGTGCTCAGTGAAACATCTGGTAAACAAGAAAGGGTTCCTCTGGACCCCTCCCTCTAGAAAGCTAAAGAAGGGCTAGAAAGGCTGAATCTCGCCTCTCAGTGTGGAGTCACCCAGGGCTTTCTCACCCCCACAAAGGGTGAGGTGACAGCATGATGAGCGCGCTCGTCTTTCCTCTTCAGATGCCTTCACTCCCCTCCCCTTTCGTGACTTTCTGACAAGTTCTGTGATTCTGCCCTGATCTAAGAACACTGAGGTAGACAACTTTAGGCTTTGAGACAAACCATCTCCTTTGCTGTCTGCCCCTTAGGAACTTGTGCTTCACATCTGGTGGAAATGACCTGTCCATACAGAGGAGTGAAAAGATCTGAGACTTGAGTTCAGGTTTCCAGTAGAAAAACACAAAGTAGGACTTTGGACCTACATAGGTTTGAGGCTACTCAGATTTAAAAAAAAAAATTTTTTTTTATGTTTATTTTTGAGAGAGAGACAGAGTGCAAGGAGGGAGGGTCAGAATCTGAAGCAGGCTCCAGGCTCGGAGCTGTTAGCACGGAGCACGAAGTGGGTCTTGAACTCATGCACCGCAAGATCATGACCTGAGCTGAAGTCGGACACAACCAACTGAGTCACCCAGACGCCCCAAAACATTATTTCTCCTATCCTAATGTCATACCCCATATGTCCCATATGTAATTTTGATGATCCGTGTGGCCAGTGGCGCAACGGCCATGATTGTTTATAGTCCCCTGAACGCACACCCTTTATCATGTGCCTTCTTCCATTGGGGGCCGAAGTCCATTTTCCCAGTCTCTGAGTCTAGGTTGGACTGGGGATTCTACGTTGACTGATATAATTTGGGAGAAGAGACGATGTGTCAATTTCAACACCTGTGTGTTTCTCTTTGCTCTATCGGGACTCCTGCCTCTGGCATGCAAACAAGTCCAAGCTGGTTGGCCAGAGAACATGAGACATGCGGACCAGAGCAGTCAGCTTAGTGGTCCCAGCTGAGGCTTAGACATGTGTGAGGGCCCATCCCCCAATGGCAAAACCGATCTGTAGCCCCAGATGCTTGAAGGAACCCCGCGGAGGAAACGTTATGTAGAACTGAGCCAAGCTTCTGGCTCTGGGAACATGAGCTATATAAAAGCTGGTGCTGGATGGCTCAGTTGGTTAAGCGTCCAGCTTCGGCCCAGGTCGTGATCTCGCGGTTTGTGGGTTCAAGCTCCGCATCAGGCTCTGTGCTGACAGCTAGCTCAGAGCCTGGAGCCTGTCTTCGGATTCTGTGTCTCTTTCTACCTCTCTCTGATCCTCCCCTGCTCATGCTGTCTCTTTCTCTAAAAAATAAATAAAAACATTAAAAATTAAAAAAAAAACCTGGTGCTAAGTGGCTGCATTTTGAAGGGGCTTGTTACACAAGAACATCAATTGCTAACTGGTGTGATTTATTATTTATTATTCATGATAAAAGGTAGGCTTAGTATTAAGTCAAGCTCAAAAAGCAGTAAGATCCTTATCACTGGGGTCTCTAAGCAGAAGTTTTGTGATTCCTATACTGTGAAATGATCCTGAGTAAGATTTTCAATTCTCCAGTTCTGAAATTCTGCATTATGATAGTTTTATTTCTCTATCACTTAAAAAAATTTTTTTTAACATTTATTCATTAAAATTTTTTTTTAAATGTTTTTTATTTATTTTTGAGAAACAGAGAGAGACAGTGCGAGCAGGAGAGGGTGAGAGAGAGAGGAAGACACAGAATCCAAAGTAGGCTCCAGGCTCTGAGCTGTCAGCACAGAGCCCGACATGGAGCTCGAACCCATGAATCATGAGATCATGACCTGAGCCGAAGCCAGATGCTCAACCGACTGAGCCACCCAAGTGCCCCAGTTTATTCATTTTCGAGAGACAGAGAGAGACAGAATGTGAGCAGGGGAGGGGCAGAGAGGGAGGCAGACACAAATTCCGAAGCAGGCTCCAGGCTGAGCCATCAGCCCAAAAGCCTGGTGTGAGGCTCAAACCCACAAACTGTGAGATCATAACCTGAGCCGATGTCGGACACTCAACTGACTGAGCCACCCAGGAGCCCCTTTCTATCATTTTCTTAAAGCAGGCTCCATAACCAACATGGGGCTTGAACTCACAACCCTGATATCAGGACTCACATGCTGTACTAACAGCCAGCCAGGTGCCCTATAATTCTAAATGCAGATCAACACCTTTAAAAATGGGACGCCTGGGTGGCTCAGTCAGTTGAGCATCTGGCTTTGGCTCAGGTCATGATCTTGTGGTTCATGGGTTCAAGCCCTGCATCGGGCTCTGTGCTGACAGCTACCTCAGAGCCTGGAATCTGCTTCAGATTCTGTATCTCCCTCTCTCTCTGACTCTCCCCTCCTCATGCTGTCTCTGTCTCTCAAAAATAAATAAAAAACATTTAAGAAAATTTAAAAAAATAAAAAATAAAAATAAAAACATATTGGTCTAGGAGCACCTGGGTGGCTCAGTTGGTTGAGCATCTGACTCTTGGTTTTGGTCCAGGTCATGATCTCACAGTCTTGGGATCAAGCCCCATGCTGGGCTCCATGCTGAGCATGGACCCTTCTTGAGATTCTCTCTCTCTCTTTCTCTCTCTCTCTGCCCATCTCCCCTGCTTACACACACACACACACACACACACACTCTCTCTCTCTCTGTCTCTCTCTCTCTCTCTCAAAAGAAATTAATAAACAAAAATTTAAAAAACCATATTGTTTTCTTCTTCCCATAAATAAGATGTATATACATTTGCATGAAATTATCCCAAGTTAATAAAGAATCTGTTGAGTGTGGACTGAAAAAAAGCCACTGGCCATGTGCCAAGAGTGTAATAGAAACGATAGATTTTGACACATGGGGCATTGACTTCTAAGTGATGGTTGTGTCTTTAACATATTCTCCTCATTACTACTGGACCTCAGGAAGTCCCCTATGCTTGAGCTTGGGTTTCATGGTCTATACAATGGGCACAATAATCTTTCATCCTGAGGTTTGGTGCAAGCTACTCACATATTCCTTCTAAAGAGCGGAGAACTCAGAGTAGATTAAATATATATACAAAGGACCATCATATGAAGAGAATAACTCGCTTAAGAAGAATATCTTGGTAAACGTATGAGGCATGAATATCTCCCAAATAAAGGTCTCATTGAAGAAATAATCAGGTTAGAAAACAAAGGATCACACTGAATTAGTCTTAAGGTATTAACTACTGTAGACAACTTAAACTTACGTTTACACAGAAGCCAAGAGAAATAGGAGTTATTAAAACTTCTGAGAGAATAGATGTAAGAGAGTGGCACTAATGGGGCACCCAGGGTAGTGAGCAGCTCAGAGCCAAGTTTCCAGACAGATAGACTTGCTTAGTCATCCATTATGTTTTCATTTCTTTCTGAAATAAAATGAAGACTTGTCCATGCCACCAAATTTCAGGCTGGATATTCAATGAGTATCCAAAATTATTTACATTCTCAGGATTATTTAAAATGTTAATTGTGAAAACACACAACATAAAATGTACCTTCTTAACCATTCTGAACTGTCCAGCTCAGTAGTGTTGAGTATACTACCCTGACATTCTGGCGATTTTTAGTGAATTCGAGGCAGATAAAATTTTACAAAGGTGGGAAGGTCAGAAAAATATTTCGAAGCCTCTGCACACACATGAGCTTAAGGCCTTGAACTTGTGTCAAAAATGTGACCAAACTATGACTCTTATTTTATAGGAGGATGGTCCCTGGGAATGTTCACGCAGAGGCTGTGTGACTTCTGGATTGGGTAAGATAATGGTTTTTCCAGCTCAGAAATTTCAATGTCTGCTGCTCCAAATCTTGTTCATGTGTTCCCTGATCACGTAGTCCACTCCTGTGTTCCCTGATCACATATTCCAACCCCCCAAGTCCATGCCCACACCCTGCAGGGCCCACGGTGTGAAGGTGAATGAGACCGTGAGCCACTGGGCCCAGGAGCCCTCAGAATCCTTGCCGTGGTTCCTTTTTCCCACGTGGCTTTGTTTGAGCAGACACAAGTAGGAAGCTGGTAAAACTTCTCCTTCGTTCTATCACCATGGACTTTGGTACCAGGCAGATTAGGTCCCACCCAGCTCAGTCACTAACGTTAACACCTGTTTCCTCATCTGCAGATAATCATGCTGCCTGATTGTGAGGAGTGTTGGGAGGGTCAGAGAAGGATGTGAGGACTGTGTTCAGGACGGACTCTCCGTGGAATGTTTGCTCTGATTTTTCCATTCCTCACTGCCCTGTGGAGTTTCCCAGGCATAGATCTTTCTTCATCCTACCCATCACCAGTTGTCAGAAAAAAATGACACACGTAGCATTCTCTTCCTTCAGCCTGGCCCCTTCTGGGTAAGGTAGTTCATCTAAATCTATAGGAATGTGTTAGTAAGTGCTAACTACCTGCTATTTGTCCCAACGAATGAACTTAACAGGAACTTACATGAAATCATAAATTTTTTTTCCACTGAGACCAGTTATGTTTAACAACTATTTTTTAAGGTTATTTATTTGGAGAGAGAGTGTGTGTGAGAGAGGGGCAGAGAGAGAAGGAGAGAGGGAGAATCCCAAGCAGGCTCTACACTGGCAGCGTGGAGTCCGATGAGGGACTCAAACTGATGAACCTGTGAGATCGTAACCTGAGCTGAAATCAAGAGTTAGACGCTTAACCGACTTGAGCCACCCACATGCCCCTCTAATAAATGTTTTTAAATGTATTTTTTTAAATGATGATGATGAGGGGTGCCTGGGTGGCTCAGTTGGTTAAGCCTCCGACTTCGGCTCAGGTCAGATCTCACGTTGGTGGGTTCGAGCCCTGCGTCAGGCTCTGTGCTGACAGCTAGCTCAGAGCCTGGAGCCTGCTTCCGGTTCTGTGTCTCCTTCTCTCTCTCTGCCCCTCCCCCTCTCACACTCTGTCTCTCTCTGTATCAAAAATAAATAAAAAAACATAAAAAAATTAAATAAATGATGATGATGAGGTAAGGGAAAAGAAGGTAGCAGGAAGGTAAGGGAGAAAGAAGGGGAAAAGGGGGTGGGGAGAAGGCTAGAAAGGAAAAGGGATGCATGGGAGGGGGAAGGTAGGCAGAAGAAAAGAGGAAAGAGGTAGACCAACAGAAATGGCTATGAAAAGTCACATTGGCAGAGGTTGAGGTGAGTGCAGGGTAGAAACAAGGAATGAGAAAGAGCTGCAGAGAGAATTGTTTGTATTCTCAAGCCTCATGGATACTGGGAAGTATGTAGCACACACTGGCATACAGTCAGTGCTCAATATATGTGTGCCGAATGCGAGTGTGTGAAAGGGACTGAGGCAGTAGCTTCCATCTAAAGTGTTGTCAAGACACTCGATTGCCATCTGATTGTTCTTTGGGCTGAGGATGCTAAACCTGGGCTGTCTCTTATGACTTGCCTTTAAAAGACTAATTGGCCACAAGGAAGAAATCAGCGTTTGAACGTTAGCTCCAGTGCTCAGAATAATAAGTATCCATATGCTTGTGGTCAGATTAACCCCAGCTGTGGTTTGTATCCAGCTTGTAAAAGATGTTCCCCAACTTTACCTTGAGCCAAAGCAATGGTCAGACTGTTGAAGGTGTTGTGGGATCATCACGGCGGGATACAAAGAAGGTAATTCCAGGCAGGTGGTATCAGATCACGGCTGACCCAGTCCTGAGCACACGCCAGCAGTGATTGCCCCTGGGCTCCATCCCATAGGGGACCTGAACAGGGCAAGCCCTGCCTTTCAGAGCACCCCAGTAATTGCAACCACTAGGTTGCAAGATAGGGAAGTAGGTCCTTGCGTCTACGTGTTGGGTCTAGTGGGCCCAAAGTAACATGCAGCTCCTGACTCCTGATGGGGCATCTTCCTGCCCCCAATTCTACCTGCTCTGCTCATGGGGTAGGCTTTGCATCTTGGTTTTGGGGCTTTGTTCCAGTTCTCAGCTGAAACTGGAGTCCGTGTGTTCTTGGCTGAGACCCGAAAGAGCTCTCATGGGCTCCTGCCTCTGGATCGTCTTCTTACCTCTTTTACTAACCAACGCCATCCTAACCTTGAAGGGCTCTCGTCTATAATCTCGGAATCCACCTGTTCCCATCACTGCTTCCTCTAGGACATGGCTCCTCACAGCCCCGTCCTCAGGGAGTCAGCCGCTTGGGTGTTAAATCACCCCCATACCAGATTTCATTTCGCCATGAGTGGGTTTGGTCATCTGTACTTCTGTCTCTTCCCGGAGGGGGCTGACTCTTCTGTCCTGGCTTGTCTCCCACAGCACTGAGGTTGCCCTTTTCTTTCCTCCATGTTGGAAACTCGCTTCTATCTGCTCTGTTCTGTGAGTAATCCAAAGCTCACCAAGAGGTGTAGTCTCATTCAACTCCTCAGGGAAATTTCTCTGCTTCTTTACCTCCCACTAACTAACCTTCTCCTTCCAATAAAAGATCACTAATAATACTGTACTACCTTGGCTTACAACTTCTGTCTTCGGAAATTTGTACAGTGAAGAATGAACACCATTCACTCATACTTTTTGCTCTGTTCCTGGTGCCATTTGGGGGCTCGGTAAATGACTATTGATACATGCATGAACTAAAACAGCTTGATAATGGTTTAAAAAAATTGGGAATGGTTTCTCTAGTATACGTATTAGTGGTTAGCTAATGCTTTTGTGAGATGGTTAATTCCATCCTAGGTATGAAGTACTAATGAGGACAAAGTAGTAATTTTGGGGGTTGCCTGGCTGGCTCAGTCAGTTAAGCGTCCAACTTTGTCTCAGGTCATGATCTCACGGTTTGTAGGTTCGAGCCCCATGTTGGGCTACGTGCTGACAGCTCCGAGCCTGGAGCCTGCTTCAGATTCTGTGTCTCCCTCTGTGTCCCTCCCATGCTCATGCTCTCTCTCTCTCTCTCTGTCTCTCTCTCTCTCAAAAAGTAAATAAACACTAAAAAAGATTTTTAAAAAGTAATTTTTTTCTTCAGAGATATTTTTATTATCTGTTATTCTTAAAATTACATATCTGTTTTATTTTTTATTTAAAAAATCTTAATTCCATTGTCGTTAACATAGTGTTATATTAGTTTTAGGTGTATAATACAGTGATTCAATGAATCTATGTATTACTCAGTGCTCATCACCATAAGTGTACTCTTAATCTCCTTCACCTATTTTACCCACCCCCCTACCCACCTTCCTTCTGGTAACCAGCAATATGTTCTCTATAGGTAAGAGTCTATTTCTTGATTTGTCTCTTAATTTTCTTTGTTCATTTGTTTTGTTTCTTAAATTCCATGTATGAATGAAATCATATGGTATTTTTCTTTCTCTGATGGACTTATGTCACTTAGCATCATTCTCTCTAGCTCCATCCATGTCCTTGCAAATGGCAAATGGCTGAGTAATATTCCATTGTATATAAACACCACATCTTTAGCCATTCATCTCTTGATGGACACTTGGGCTGCTTGCATTATTTGGGTACTGGAAATAATGTGGCAATAAACATAAAGGTGACCATATCTTTTCAAATTAGTGTTTTCATTATTTTTGGGTAAACACTCAGTAGAGGAGTTACTGGATCATATGGTAATTCTATTTTTAGTGTTTATTTAATTTTTTATTTAAAAATGTTTTTTAATGTTTTATTTATTTTTGAGAGAGAGAGAAACAGTGTGAGCAGGGGAGGGTCAAAGAGAGAGGGAGACATAGAATCCGAAGCAGGCTCAGGCTCTGAGCTGTCAGTACAGAGCCTGACACAGGGCCTGAACTCACAAACCATGAGATCATGACTTGAGCTGAAGTCGGATGCTTAACCGACTGAGCCACCCAGGTGCCCCTATTTATTTAATTACTTATTTATTTTGAGAGAGACAGAGACAGCACAAGTTCAGAAGGGGCAGAGAGAGAGAGAGAGAGAGGGAGAGAGAGAATCCCAAGCAGGCTCTGCATTGCCAGCACAGAGCCTGATAGGGGCTTGAACCCACGAAGCCATGAGATCATGACTTAAGCTGAAGCCAAGTAGGATGCTTAACTGACTGAGCCACCCAGAAGCCCCTCTATTTTTAACTCCTTGAGGAACTTCCACACTGTTTTCCACAGTGGCTGTACCAGTTTGCATTCCCCCCAGCAGTGCAAGAAGGCTCCCCTTTCTCCACATCCTCACCAACACATTGTTTCTTGTGGTTTTGATTTTAGTCATTCTGACAGGTGTGATGTGGTACTTTGTTGTGGGTTTAAAAATTGTTTTTAATGTTTTTTATTTATTTTTGAGAGACAGAGAGAGCAGGGGAGGATCAGAGAGAGAGGGAGACACAGAATCTGAAGCAGCCTCCAGGCTCTGAGCTAGCTGTCAGCACAGAGCCCAATGTGGGGCTCGAACCCACAAACCATGAGATCATGCTCTGAGTTGAAGCCGGACACTTAACTGACTAAGCCACCCAGGCGCCCCTCATTGTGGTTTTGATTTGCACTCTCTTGATGATGAGTGATGTTGAGCATCTTTCCATGTGTCTGTTGGCCATCTGTATATCTCCATTGGAGAAGACAGAGTAGTAGTTTTATTACTGCCTAGACAATTTATTATTATGTAGAGAAATTATCTGCTCCACAGTTATACATGGTACCTTGTACCGGGCTCGTCATGAAATAAATCATGATCTTCTCACAAGGCAGGGTGAGAAAAAGGCTGTGGATGCTGCAGAGAAAATTCAGCTCCATTGCTTCAATAATAAACCACTAATAATCAATTGTTTATATAGGGTAACATGCTATCGTTATGAGAAACAAAATTTCAAAGAACAGGAATATCTAATGTTACAGTAGAGAAAAGTATTTAATTTGTCTTCTTGTAACACCATTTTTTAATATTCTCTAGTTTTCCCCTTAACCTCTAAGCCATGCTTGTATCTCAAGAAGGGGTTGGAACGAGTCCAAGTTGTAATACTTACAAAGTTTTTCATATTGTTTCTTCTCGTCTGCATGGATTTTTGCTTGTATTTTATGACGCTGTGGGCCTTTTTTATTTGAGGAAAGCCCCTCTTGATATCTCAGATTTAATTTTCCTGAATTTTCATTTCCTTTATTCTCATAAATGCCTGGGGGGCTCCAGCTACCATCCAATTTATGGGTTTATGTCTTGATACTTTTTATTATTATTATTGTTACATTTTTTATTATGAGGAACATTGCTGACAGCGCCGGTATTTCATTCTCTTATAAGTGCTGATGCTGCTATCTTCTGGGTCAGAGAGAGGTCACAGTCTGTTCTAAAACCTAATCACTGGTCCCACCATATGACTGTGGGTTTAATTAGTCCCCCGTACTGGTGTGGAAGCACTGAATCTTCTTGCTGAATGCAGCCTGGAGAGTGCATCTGTTCTGGTCCTTTTACCTTCTGGCAGGTGGATTCCAAACGACTCAAGAGAAATGACGGTGGAAATTGGGTTGAAATTGATTGTTTTTAAGATCGTCAAGAGATTATAACTCTGCAGTCTCTCTTTGAGTCTGGTTTGGGGGAGCTTGTCGTCCTGACGGTTAGGAGTTTCTCTGTCTACAGGAAATAAAACCTATTTTAATAAAACTGTTCTCTCTAGCTCTTCTTTGCATGGAAAATTATTGACCAAAATTCCTGCAAGAGAGTG
This sequence comes from Mungos mungo, assembly GCA_004023785.1. Taxonomy (NCBI): domain Eukaryota; kingdom Metazoa; phylum Chordata; class Mammalia; order Carnivora; family Herpestidae; genus Mungos; species Mungos mungo. The sequence goes on along the minus strand of PISW01011236.1, from coordinate 17,955 downwards.
TCTTCTATGTGTCAAGGGTATGATAGAGTCATTTTAATTTTTACTTCTTTTGGTTAGACAATAGGGCTTAGTGTAATTATTAATCGGTTGATATCAGTTTCTCTTAGCTTGCTAGGAGTTGGGTTAGTGAAATGTTTCAGCGCATGGGCTTTCTATTCAGTCTCACTTGGGTTGAAATCCTGACCTTCTTGTCTATCAGCTTTATAACCTTGGGAAAGTCATTAATTTTTTTATATGGAAATGTTATGGACTGAATGTTTGTGCCCCCACCCAACCCCCATTCATACATTCAAATCCTAACCCCCAAGGTGATGGTGTTAGGTGGTGTGGCCTTTGGGAGGTGATTAGGCTGTAAGGGGGACCTCCCCTGGTGTGATCAGGACAAATGAGAGGACAAACGAGAGAGCTTGCTACCTCTCTCTGTGCTCGCCACCATGGAAACATACAATGAGAAGACATCCATCTGCAAACCAGGTAGGGCATGTCACCTGGGACCAGATCGCCACCATCTTGATCTTGGCCTTCCCAACCTCTAGAACTGTGAGCAACAAATGTTTGTTGTGTAAGCTTCCCCGTTTGTGGTAATTTGCTATAGCAGCCTGAGCTGAGGGAAAGAAGTGTGGTTTCTGTCCTATCACGTTAAGATGATTCCATGAATGCCAAGTTCTTCGTTTGGTGCTTGACAGAGAAAGTGCTCAGTATTGGCTGCTGCTTGAGGCCCATTGTACAGTGAAGGACAGTGGTGTCACATCTAGTTTTCCCAAAATTAATAACCCATATAAAGGGAGTTTTCTCTAATTTATTTATTATTATTATTTTATTTTTAATTAAAAAGTATTTTTAATATTTATTTATTTTAGTGAGAGAGAGAGAGAGCATGAAGGGAGGGGCAGAGAGAGAGGGAGGTACAGAATTCAAAGCAGGCTCCAGGCTCTGAGCTGTCAGCAGAGAGCCCCATTCAGGGCTCGAACTCATGAATCAGGAGATCATCACGACCTGAACCGAAGTCAGACACTTAACTGACTGAGCCACCCAGGCACCCCAAGGAGCTTACAGTTTAGAGGAGAGATTCAAGCAAGAAACAAACATTCAAATACATAACAACCATAAAAATCTGTGATGCCATGTAGATACATATGACAAAGCAGTATGAATGGATCCAAGATGGCAGGATGGGGGGGGTGTTGCTGTCTAAGAAAGGTATCTCTGAAGTTATGTTGGAGCAGAGACTTCAGTGGAAGAAGAATGTTCTAGGCAGAGGGCGTGGCCAACTACAAAGAGCCTCAGGCAGCAGTGTGTCCTATTTGAGATACAGCATGGGGGCGGGGAATGTGGTTGAAACACAGTGAGTTTGGGAGAGGGGAGTTCAGGGAATGGAATCCGAGAAAGTCAAGAACCTGGTCATGGAGGGCAGGCTATGGTAGTGTTTGTTCTTCTTTCTAAGAAGAATGGGAAGCGAGTGGGGTGTTCCAAGAGGCTGGGTGTGAACGCGGCAGGAAGAAGTGGTCACATCTGTTGTGATATTCAGACCAGCATCTGTCCTGATTGGTTGGAACCCATTTCAAAATAGAGTAGACAGGATTTGCCGCTAACAGACTGGGCTTGGAGGGTGATCGAAAGTGAAGAGTTTGGCTTCACGCCACGGAGCTGGGTAAGCAAAGGCACTATTTACTGGGGTGGAGAGCCCTGGAAAACGCTCATCACTTCTCATGCTTTTGGAGGGGGGCGCAGGTTAAAGACTTCTGTTTTGAGCATACCTGCCTTCAAACAAGTGTCAAGTCAGCAGAAAGACAAGCCTGGAGTTCCCGGCAAAGGTTCAGATAAAAAATGGGGGGGGGGGGTCATCAGCATTTATATTTTATTCTGGTTATTACATTTGCATGACAACTCAAAATATAGCAGCTTACCACTATCATTTTATCAGGTTCATGGTCGCTGTGCTTTTGGACATTTGGAAAAGGTACCATGAAGAGAGCTTGTCTGCTCCACCATGACTGGAGCGTCAGCTGGGAAGACCTGAGGTCTTGGTTGGGGTGACTTGACAGCCAGGGGCTGGAATCTTCTCAAGACATCTTTAGCCATATGTCTGGCAGTTGATGCTGCCTAGAGCTTCTGACTTGGCCTCTGCGTGGGGTCCTTCATGGCATGGGCTCCGTCCTTGCAGGGCAGTCCTGGGGACAGTTGGGCTTCTTATAATAGCTGGACTTCTTACATGGCAGTGCAGTTCTAGTGACAGTATTCCAGGGGACAAGGGAAGACTACGTGGCTTTTTATAGCCAGCCTGGGAAGTTCAACACTACCTTCCACTACATTCTATTTGTTACGAGGGGACTACTAACATTGGCCTAGATTCAGGGTGAGGGGATACAGGCCCAACCTCTTGAGAAGAGTGTTGAAGAATTTGTGACATGGTTTTCAAACCAACAGGTATAGTATTTGTGTTTATTTTTTAAAGAGTTTTCACTTGTTTTTTTAAATGTTTGTTTTTGAGAGAGTGAGAAAGTGAGAGAGAGAGGGAGAGCAGGGGAGGGGCTGAGAAAGAGGGGGAGAGAGGATCTGAAGCAGGCTGTTAGCACAGAGCCCGACATGAGGCTTGAACTCACTGACCTCGAGATGGTGACCTGAGCGGAAGTCGGATGCTCAACTGAATGAGTCAGGTGCCCCAAACCATTATGTACAGTATTTAAATCCTTAAGACTAACAGAGATCATCTAAGGGAATGGGTGTAGATCTAAACGAGAGAAGGCTCAAAGACTGATCCCTGGGGCATCTCGTTGTTAGAGATCAGAAGGACAGGGAGAACCTGCCACAGAAGGCTGAGAAGAAGCGGCCTGTGAGGTAGGAGAAAATCAAGAGAGTGCAGAAGCAGAGGGAAGAAGTATTTCAGTAAAGGGGGGTGATCAGTGTTGTTAAATAAACTGTGGCCTGAGGACCGACGGTTGGCTTTGGTCACTGGGGACCTGGGCCGGAGTGACTTCCTCGTGTGGTAACTGGATTCTTCGATTCTCACTTCTGTGGCTGCCAGTCCTTGGGTCTGGGCTGTGTTGCTTCCAGTGCCACCTGAGGACTGAGAGGAACATACTGGCTTCCCACATATGGTCACAGAGTCTTGCCAAATGTTTCCTGCGGATGGAATTTATAAGAGATGACCACCTATCTTCTGAATGTCCAAATTTACGAAAGAGCTCCAAGAGCAGACATTAGCTGTATCATAATGTTTGACCCAAAGCAGAGTTTTGAAAATTCCATTTAGAGAAGAGCTTCTTAATATAGAGCTTGAATGAAAAGTTTAAACCAGAGATTTAAAGATAGGGCAAGATGGGCAAGATCTACTCACGAGCAAGCGGGAAATGTTAGTCTGTGAACCGAATTGAACTTGCCCTAAATGAGTAGGTTTTGTTTGGTTGGGTTTTTAAGCTTCTTGAGGGATTAAGGAAAACAAAATAAATATGAAAAGGGAAGAGTGACAATTGCTCCTATGTTAAAACCATGCACTTGAAAACCCACTTAATGGTTGTCTAGAGATAAAACATTTATTTCATCTTTAAAAAATTTTTTATTTATTAGGGCACCTGGGTGGCCAAGTTGGTTGAGTGTCTGACTCCGGTTCAGGTCATTATTTCGTGGTTCATGAGTTCGAGCCCCGCATCAGGTTCTGTGCTGACAGCTCAGAGCCTGCATCCTGCTTCTAATTCTGTGTTTCCCTCTCTCTCTGCTCCTCCTCCTCTTGTGTTCTGTCTCTCTCTCAAAAATAAATAAACATGAAAAAATTATTTACTCATGTAAGAGTGAGAGAGAGTGAGAATACCAAGCAAGCTCCATACTGAGCACAGAGCTCGATGTGGGACTTGATCCAGGATCTGGGATCATGACCTGAGCTGAAATCAAGAGGTGGACACTCAACCAACTGAGCCACCCAGGTGCCCCTCGTCTTTTTTTTTTTTTAAATAGTTTGTGTGAAACCGACACTGTGTGGATTGTATGCATGTACATCCTCCGCCTGCTTGCCTTTACAGCCATTTGGCACCTACCGCCAACTCTGTGTCTGGGGGAACACTGCATACAGGCTGTCCTTCACAGGCTCTGTGCTAGCTGCAAAAGGCTGGAGACTCAAGGCGAGAAGCTCCTCCTCCTCCGTCTCTGCTTCACAGCCTCCCTAGAAGCCCTTTGACTTTTCTGTGGCTCAGCCCCCACCAGACCCAGTCCTGGTGTCCGCCAGCATCGTGGTGGTACCAGCTGCCGCCCCCAAATTGTGGAGACACCTCGTTCTCCCTTGTTTGTTTCCTCATCCTGTCCATCACCTGCATCACCATTTCCCAGAATTAAGGTTCCCCTGGTTTTCTGGTTGGACCCTGACACATCCTATCTGTTTCTCCCACTTGCTGGTATGTCAACTTCTAATGACCAAATATGCGAAGTAGCCACTGTATCTCCCTGCTTCCTGGTCACAATACAATTCTGGGTTTAGAGAATTCTGCACAATTGCAGGGGTGCCTGGGTGGCTCAGTCAGTTAAGCGTCTGACTTCGGCTCAGGTCATGATCTCACAGTTCATGGGTTTGAGCCTTGCGTCGGGCTCTGTGATGACAGCTCAGAGCCTAGAGCCTGTCTTTGGATTATGTATCTCCCTCTCTCTCTGACCCTCCCCTGCTCACATTGTCTCTCTTTGTCTCTCAAAGAATAAATAAAAAACATTAAAAAAATTATTAAAATAAAAGAATTTTGCACACTTATAGACCTCACTTGGGTAGTGGTTAAAGCCACGGGCCCTGGGGTGCCTGGCTGGCTCAGTCAATAAAGCATGTGATTCTTGATCTCGGGGTTGTGAGTTCATGCCTGAAGTTGAGTGTAGAGATTACTGAAAAATAATATCGTGAAAAAAAAAAAAAAAGACCACAGGCCTGGCATGAGCCAGGCCTGTTGTTAACTTGTAACTCCTAGGTCACTTGCTAGCTACAGATGCATGTTTGCTACACCTCAGTTTTCTCATCTATGATATGGAGGGGATAATTTTCTATTCCCTATGCTTATGATGATTGAATAGAAAAATGTGTCCAATGTACTCTGGACAGTATTTACACACCATAAGTGTTCTGTAAAGGAAGCAATTACTCCTGTTGGGAGATTGGAAGCCAGCTGTGAAGTGAGGGCAAGCTGGGGTTTCATCCTCAGAGGGTGTGAAAACCAAATCATTCATTTGTTGGATCAGGATGCGCTGGGCTGAAAGGAGATGTGATGGGGTACACACCTTATTTTTGGTCCTATTGTCCATCATTCTTTTTTTAATGTTTATTTATTTTTGAAAGAGAGAGAGAGAGAGAGAGGGAGAGGGAGAGGGAGGATGGGTGGGGAGGGGCAGAGAAAGGGAGACACAGAATCCAAAGCAGGTTCCAGGTTCCGAGCTATCAGCACAGGGCCCGATGCAGGGCTCGAACTCATGAACCACTAGATTCTGACCTGAGCCGGTCAGACGCCAACTGACTGAATCACCCAGGTGCCCCATGTCGTGCATCATTCTGGAATAAGATATAGCAAGTGAGGTTGGTCGTTATAAATGTTCATTAGTGGATCAATTCTCTTACTTTGAGGCCCGAATCTTAGGGTCGGATAGATGAAGAGAGCTTGCATTGGAGACGAGGCTTAATGACTCCTGTCCAAATCTCTTTCTATTCAGAAAGGTCAGATTAATTCCCAACACCTTCCTAAAACTTTTTCTGATGATTTCAAACAAATCGTGTTTGCGGCAGCATACATCTAATCTCCAGGCCCCTGACCAGAATTTCACAAAGACCTCCCCCAGGCTCTTTTCCCTGAGAACACTCTGCCAGGCAGCCTGTGGCCCCCCTGTTCTGCAGGAGCAGTGCAAACACTGTGGGGCCGCCGAGGCTGCACCTTTCTTTGGCTTAAGACCGGTTTCATTAACGAGCCTGTTCACACTTCAAGGGGAATATTTAAAATAACACCCGCACAATGTGTTTAGTGTCTAGTTAATTATTAAGTCCCTGAGCTTGAATTATTCAAGTAAAATTGATTGCATTCAACCTCTTCCTTCTCTTGGTGTCTTTTTTAAAAAAAAAAATAAGTCCTCCCCTTTACTCTCTAAACAATGTGGAAAAGGTTATTAAGCAACCATCAGTACCCTGGACTGTGGGTGGTACCCAAGTGCTAACAGAACAGGGAGAGAGAAGCCTGGCAGCTTGACTCTTTTGTTAAAAAAAAAAAATTCATACCCTGTACACTTCCATTGTTAATTACCATTTATGAAGATCGAATGTTTAAAAAATTCTCTCTTAAGCTTTCTTATAGTTATCTACAAGTTGGATGAATAGGCATCTTGGAGTCAGTTAGTCAATTTTTTTTTAATGTTTATTTATTGTTTTGAGAGAGAGAATGCGAACAGAGAAATTAGACACATAATCTGTAGCAGGCTCCAGGCTCTGAGCTGTCAGCATAGACCTTGACATGGGACTCGAACCCACAAACTGCAAGAGCATGACCTGAGCTGAAGTCTGATGCTTAACTGACTGAGCCACCCAGGTGTCCGTCTTTCTTTGCTAGGTCAGATGAGAGTGTTATAATGTCTTGGCTGCCATATTTAAATACCATGACGTTGAAGAACATCCCTAGCTCTAAAGAGATGTTTATAGTATGTAACTAAGAGAAAAGGCCATAAAACTGTCTCTTACTATGTATCATTTTTGTTAAATATAGGGAAAGAAGACCTGAATAAACACCAAAAGATTATTATCTGTGTTCAGATTAAACAGTTCATTTTTGCCTTTCTACTGCTTTTATCAGACAACAGGCACATGTAAAGATATCATGGCTAGAAACGATTAATCTTTTGTCTGAGTTATCACTTGAGTCAACAGCACATTGGAGATAATGTTCTCCTATTTAGCCAGGCAAGTATAGACTTGGCAAGCATAGATTTTACGCAAAATTCATGGTGTTTTGTGAATCCCAGCAACTTGAATAATTTCTATTAGCGTTTGTGTCTTAGGCTTCATTTCTAGTTGTGCCCATTGTGGGCACTAACATAGAAAACATTCCTGGCCCAAAGGCATAGGCAAGGAATAAAAATAATTGTGTTTTGGAGAAAAATTATAAAGGCGATGGCCATTTTGAGAAGAAATGACAGAAATGCAGTGACCCAGTTTGGTGATACATTTCAACATGGGACTGTCCATGAGAAATTTGTAAACAGAGCTCTACTAGAATCAAGACTGGAAAAAACCGAGAGGCCTCAAATGCCTCAAATGTCTCAAAGCATCAGGGACCATAGCTTTTGAACGACTTGCCCCTGCTACCCAGTGTCTGCAGTGCTCCAGGGTCACACGTGTGCGGGCGCAGGCGTGCGGGTGCGCTCATACGGGGCCGTGGGTTCGAAGCCGGCCGAGCACTATCTGGACTCCCAGTGCCGCCTGAATCCCCGCAGGTGGTAACCTTGGCGCAGGGATGAACTGGCAGCGGCTGGAGTGGTTCCGGGGGAGGAGCCCGGTGCTCCGCGTAGGAAATTTTCGAGACTGGAGATGGGCATCCTGCCCTTGGCACACACGCTCCCGACCCGGACGCTAGCGCACACGAGTCCGTCATTGCATTTGTCCTGGGAATGACACATGAAGTGGTGTAATTAGACACCCAGGGAATTGCTAGTCGGTTGAGCTCGGGATCTGCATTGGGGGAGGGGGGCAGGTGGTGCGCAGGTAAGGGGCGCTGAGAGGGGCACGTACTCAGCAAGTCTGGGAGGGGCCCCAGCGGCTGCTCCTGCCCCTCCCCCCCTCCTCCCGGAGCAAACGTGCCGGGCAGGTGGTGCTCCGGGGACGCCGAGGAAGGGTCGCTCTCGGTCGGCACTACAGGCCTCCACGGGTCCTCCAGCATCCTTGCGTTCCACGTCGCGGCGGCCTTGGCCCTGCCAGGAGGGGTGGGTGCAGTCGCCCGCGCCCCGCCTCGCGCCGCGCCTGGGCCTCGGCTCCGCTCCGCGCAGCTTGGGGTCCAGCCCCGCTGGGCCCCGCGGGCTAGGACGGGGGCGGGGCGGGGCGGGGGGGGGCGGTGCGCGCGCGCGACCGGACCGCCATATTGGATCCGGACGCGGCGGCGCGCTGCAGGCGGCGCGCGCGCGCGCGCGCGCGGCGGGAGCTGGGGGGAGCCTCGCGGAGCCCAGGACGCGAGCGCGCCAGGCCGGGAAGGCGGGGGAGGGGTGGGACGGAGAGGAAGGGAGTGGCTGCGAGCCGGGCTGCCGCAGCCTCCGCGCTCCTCGCCGGCGGCACCGACCCCTCCTCCCGCACCCGGTCGTGGAGAAGATGCCTTTAGCCCCGGGGCGTGAAGAAGGGGGAGACCGCGTCCTGTGAATCCAGAACCACCCCCCCCGCCCCCGCCCCGCGCCAGGGCGTCGGGAGCCTCCGGGGCGGCCGCCGGGCGGCCGAGGGGGGCGGGGGAGAGCGGCTGTCCGCTCCGCGAGGCGCAGGCCCCCGGCCGGCGACCCCCCGCCATGGGGCGGGCACGGGCGGCCGAGTAGCCGCAGCCCTCGGAGCCAGGGCGGGCGCCGCCGTAGCCCGCGCTCCCGGCCCGGCCGCGCCGCGCGTCAGGCCCCGGCAGACGCCGCGAGGAAAATGAGGAGTGTCGTCCGGAATCCGCGGGAGAGCGGACTCACCGCAGCGCCCTGACGAGGGGGACGCCGGGAGGAGAGAGGAAACGCGTCCTCCGGGCAGGGCCATACGGGCGGCGCGCCGAGGGGGCTGCCCTGCGGACCCCGCCGCCGGGCCGCTCTGCCCGCGGCGCTCGCGGAGCCGTTGCGGCGGCGGCGCTGCCTTTCCTTCGCCGTGTACCTTCCAGGGGCTTCCTCCCCTTGCCGTTGTCCTCCTTCGCGGGGAGCGGAGTGCTGGTGCGGATCGGACCTGATCCATTAATGATGCGGCCGGACTTGCTGCGGGATTGTGTTGCACAAGTTGAATTTTGAATGAAGGCGAGGAGTTCTGTCTTTTCTTTCTTAAAAAAAATTTTTTTTTTTTTTAAGAAGTCTGGACTCTTGGGTTCGTTGTACTTGGAATGACTCTTGGATTGAAGCCTACGACTGAACTGTGCTCTTCTGGGTAAAAAAAAAAAAAAAAAAGATGCATAAAAGCCCTGTTTTATGGTAACTCGCCCCGCGGAGCCGTGTGCGCGCGCGCGCGGGGTCGCAGACGCTCCGGGCCGGCGGGCTCCCTGGCCAGGCGGGGGGTCGCGCCGCGGCGGCCCGGCCTGACAGCTGCGCGAGGGACGAGACCCACGGGTTGCCGAACTCCGGCCCGGGGCCGCCGCGCGCCCAGCGCGCCAGTGACCGAGGGGAGGCGCGGCGGACGTGGGCGCAAACATGTCCGGAGAGGTGCGCCTGCGGCAGCTGGAGCAGTTCATCCTGGACGGGCCCGCGCAGACCAACGGCCAGTGCTTCAGCGTTGAGACGCTGCTGGACATCCTCATCTGCCTGTACGATGAGTGCAACAACTCTCCGCTCCGAAGGGAGAAGAACATTCTCGAATACCTGGAGTGGGGTGAGTGTGCCCGTGTGCCTCCGCTCCTCTTTCGTTGGGCATTGGTGGTTTGATTGCTGCGGCGAGTTCCCCCGAGTGAGCGGTGGGGCTCGGCGATCCGGACGTAGCTGAACATGGGTCGGCCGTGTAACATGTATGTTAAACGCCCAGAACGTGTATTTAAGTAGATGTGCAGCAAGGGAACAGATCCCGCTGATTCAAGTTTTTTTTTTTTTTTAATATAGTTTTTGGTGGATGTTGTCCCAAGAGTAAAAACCGTGCTCCCTTCTTGTTGCCTTGATTTAATGAGGCGTTGGGGAGGACCGACTTCCTTTTCTAGGTCAACGGCAAGAGATTTTTGAATAATTCTGTGATGAGCAAAGTGGTTTATTGCTCAGGGAGGCCCAACGCATGCGGAATAACACACATTCAGTTGGAAGGTATTTGTTGGGGACGCATTCCTTCCCAGACTCTGGAAATCCTTCTTGAAATGGGCGGGGATATGGAAATAATCTTCGGGCCACGGGAACTTGAAGGTGGCTGTCCGTGGGTTTTATTTCATCTCCATATGGCGCTTAGCGGAGGAAACTGCTAAACATGGACCTTCCCGAAATTGTCATGTTTGGAAGACAGCATGACATAATAGTTAAAACATTTTGTGATAGTACTTGGTGGGGAGTGTTTGGGAATAGCTCCCACTCGAGGGTTAGACGAACTATAAATTTAATTCAGGTCTGAACCGGTTAGACGTTGGTCTTCGTTCCCCAAACTAGAGATAGGATTCGAAAGACCTACTGTAGCGGAATGGATGAGCGAGGAGCGCGGACGCTCCGTGTGACCTTCAAGCTTGGGGGCTTGGCCCGAGTTCTGCTCCGCGTGTCACGTGCGCGCACATCGAACCCCCCCACTGCTCGCTGCTGGGAGAGTGAAACTGCTCGCCACCCAAACCTGCACTGAGGGGTGTTGGCTCGGGAAGTGGGTCGTACCCGTGGGATAGTAATAATTTTCGTCTTTTGGCAGGTGTTTACCCTAAAGTGCCTTCCCAAGCAGAGCATTATTTTCTCGAAGTGCATGTCAGGTGGTGACCACTTCGTGGATTAATCAATTGATTGAGTTTGGTTTGAAATTGATTAAAAATTAGTTTGTCAGGTAAATCTCTCCTAGGCCGTATGGTGGCCTATCTGTAATAATTTTATTCAGGTTGGCCAGGATCAGAAGTTTTCTAGCAGCTTCGGGGCATGAGGTGTTGAAAACGTGTGTGTGTGTGTGTGTGTGTGTGTGTGTGTTAATGAATGTGAATGGGATGATTTTTACAAACTACTAGGCTCATTTTGGGGATGTAAGAATTAGAAACCATCTTTTCTCTTAAGCATGGGACCATTTTGATTGACTTTGTTGCTGGTATTGTAGGTTTTTTATTTTTACGCATAGGGTAAAATATTTTATAATGCATATGTAGTTTTCCATTCCATGTTTCATAAATGTAGAGACTTTTCTTAGTGTTTCTTTTGAAAATGCAAAGAAACAGGTTAGGTGCTTCTAGAGTTTCCATTCTTGGATTACGGTTCCATAGCGACACTCTTGTCAATGATCATGATTGTCATTTAATAGCTATTCTTTCTCATCTATGAAATGGTGGGAGATCTCTATGCTCCAGTAATAAATTTAAGTTTAAGATTATGATAAAAGAGAAAGTCATATTCTGAATTGTCTTTTGGTTATTAAGAGTTTACCTCGTAGTTTTATGCAAGAAGATATTTGCTGTTTGGCCAGAATATATATTTTCCACTAAGTAGGTTTTCTCGACCTTTGTTTTTTATATCTTTATTTAAAAAAACACTTGCTTATGCATATTTAATTTAACCCAAGCAAGCCAAAAATCAAATAAGTATTTGGCCAAACACATTTTTATTAATGTATTTTAAGCAATTTCAAGCCAGGGATTTTGCACAATTTTAAGTTGGTTAAGTTTTAGTGGTATCTTTCATATTTCGTCTTTTTTAGAAGTCTGACGTGACATGACAAAAATGTACAGTCTCATATCAATTCATACTGTTTTTCTCAGTAATTGAAAAAGACTAGAATTTTCAGGGGCTGCTTTTGTATGCGGTGGGGCCAGGCAGTGTCTGTTCAGGCATTTTTAAGATAGATAATGAGGTCTTGAAGGTAGGAATTCTTAACCAGAGAAGTTGGGTAAGGACTAAGAAAAAGTTAAGAATTGGAAAAGCTGTCAGGAGATGAATCTTGAATAGTAATGCTATTTTTAAGTTATTTGAGAATTTATGTTAATACCAGTCTGTTCTCTCCATTTAAGTATTGATGTAGATCAGCTCTTGGGTCTCAATTGAGGATTACCTTTTGGAGAAATGCCCTATTTTATTCTTACTACCTAATATTATATTTAAAAAAATTGATCAAGGAAGTTGCCAGATTGTGAAATAACCTCAGTATAATTTCTTAGACACTACTTTTTTGGTCCATATTGGAATTTTTTTATTGGGATTGTTTGTTGGACTTAACTATGAAAATTATGATTTGCATTAAATGGTACAATTTTTAGTTTGGTTTTTAAAAGACCCAGTATTTGCAACAGTAGAGCAGTAGCAGTTAAATAGTCTGCATTGCATGCTGGGTATATGCGTGTTTGGCTGTTTACATGAATCAGCGTGTCATCTACTTATGCCTTATTTTTATGCTGATGATAGGCTACTTTGAAAAATGGAGTCAGCCAAGATTCCATCTTCCTTGCATTGATGGAAATCAATTTCAGTTTACTCTTAGTTGTGAGTTGTGGTCTTTTTCACTTTTATTATCGGTACAGTTAATGTTTTGTTCATTACAGTATCATGACAGGAAAACTGACCATTCATTCAGGTACTCTTTTTGCAGGTGGGGTGGGGAGGGACAGCATTCCTTGTTTTTGCTGTTGTCTTGAGGGAGGAAATGAGTAGAGTTCCAGGGAGGAAGAGGGAATTAAGCCCAGGAGCAATAGAGCAAGAGGACAAGAGTGCCTTACGGCTATATAGACTGCTTAAATTTAATGATATATTTTCCAATTATATCCAATAAGATTAGAAGCACTTGTTTTGTGTCCTTGGTTTTCAACTGTTGAAATGATAGAGGTTTGTGTGTTTGTTTATAAAATGATAGCTTTGATGTCAGTAGTGTAACTCTAGAATAATTTACAGAATTGTAGAAGTAAAAGTAACATTTATTTTATAAACTAATTTGCTATCAGTGACTACATGAGTGCATTGTTTTTGAATAGGCTACCTCTCCTTTGAAATGGGAAATTGGAATTTTATGGAATTCTTTAACAGCTTACATAAAACATAGATGTAAGATAATGTTAATATAAAAGCACTCAAGGCTGTGTGTGGATAACTTCTTTGATGCTTTCTGAATCTTGTACTTTGTAATCTTGTTTAAGTTACCCTTAATAATAATTTTATGTGTTATTTAGAATATGCATACATGTAAATAATCAATAATAAACTTGTTACTAGAGCATTTCACCAAGTCCTGGGGTTTAACGTTTCCTTTCATTAGGGTGGGTTTAAAGCCTAGTCACATCGTTTCACATGTGCATCAATTGAGGGCTTGGTTAGAAGGATCTGAATCTTTTCTAGGATACTTTGTTCTTCACTTCAGCTGTTGCTGCTTACCAGCTGTAGGTTAGTAGAATTTGTCACACCAAACTATCAGCATGTTCGTGTGCTACAGTTGATTAAGTTTACTTTATTTAAATAAAGTTCTCAGGATTATCACAAATGTCATCAGAAATATAGGTTGGGACCTTGTTTCCTTTATACTAGCCAGTAATTTAGTCTTATTTTAAGAATGATAATAAGGATACTTTTTTTGATCTAACACAGTGCTGCTACAGTAGGTGGGGTCTATTATTTTTCTCTCTTTTTGGTTTCTTTTTGAAATAGAAGTATAATTAACATACACTGTTATATTAGTTTCAGGTGTGAATTACAGTGATTCAACAATTCTGTACATTACTCAGTGCTCAGGGTAAATTCCCCTTAAGTCCATTTTCTGTTTCACTCCATCCATCTCCCCTCTGGCAGCTACCAGTTTGTTCTGTGTTTATCAGTCTGTTTATTTCTTTGTGTTTGCCTTTGTTCATTTATTTTCTTAAATTCCATATATGAGTGAAATCATACAGTATTGTGTCTCCTTTTTAAAGATATATATTGCTTTGTGAGTGAGAATGGGGATGTTAGGATTAACACTTTAAGAATTTTAGGAATTTTCTTTTCCTATGGAAATATAAGGCATACCTTAGCATAGCAGTGTAAAAACAAATCGTATAATGTTGGCAATTTTGTGAAACGTTTCCTAATTCCTGGGAGTTGATTAATAGTACAGAGTAAGCCCAGGCTATTTTAGGGTAAAGGAACCGAACTTGGTACAAATCAGTATTTTGTTATACTCCACTTCAGTTTGGCAGTTAATTTCTTTGAAACCTTTTCTCTTTTGGTACACTTACTGCCAGTTTGTAGTGTTTGTAGCTCATTGTGTTTCATCCTATTGTTCTGATAGCTTTTAAAATCAACTTACTGAGTCCAATAACAATTTAGGAAATTAAACCAGAATAGAGAATTTCAAGTACATCATGTTTAGAAAGAATAAGTATCTTCATGTAAAACTCGTGTTTTCCTGTATTTCTACTGTAGATTGGGATCAAGAGAGTTTGAAACTCTAGTGTTGATTGAAGCTAATATATGTTGGCTGTTCAACAGCACAAAGATTATAGACATCGTTCCTTTATTTTTTCCTAGAAAGAAAAGTGCACATGATAAAAAAGGGACAGACTGCAGACTTAAATGGAGAGGAGTTTAGAAAGGGGAAAGGAGCTAGGAAGGAGGGATAGAGAATGGGAGAAAGGACAAATGAGTACATGAGCTCAGATATTTAGTGCTTTCCTGGGTTGCTACCTAAGCCTGAGCTGTGAATGGGTATTTTTAATTTACCAGAACTTAGTGAATGAACTTGATTCTACCCCTTTGTATTGTTTTTGAGTCTTTGACGGTTCATTTCCTTTTCCTTTGACATTTTTCCTTTTCTGACTTTGGGCTCTTGGATGTTGACTCACTGTCAGAGTTGTGTGAGTCTGGCCAACAGGATGGATAGCCCTATAGCCTGTAGACACTGGTATTACTTTTGGTTCTATCTTCCCATTAACTCCCAATGAACTCTAGAGCAGATGCAAGTAAGAAGGGTTTGCCAGTTCCACGGATTTTCTGATCCCCTGTTATGAAACTACCAGTGGGAGTGCCTTCAGGTTTTCTGAAGCCATGGCTAAGAATTGCCCAGCTGCTTTGTATGTTAATCAGCCCAGAAGTTCTTTCCATAAAGAGCTGTGTTTTTGAATGACCCACACTGCATGTAGAGGTCATCCCGGATATATGAATGGCCATCTTTTTTGGTCAGTGCATACACAACTCCTTTGTAGATGAGAGGATTTCTCTTCCCCACTGATGGTGATCAGGACCCCAGGTAGCTCTTGTGGTCTAGCTGCTCTGAACTTTGTAGTGTCCACTTCCGTTTTCCACTTAGTCTGTGGGAATGGCTAACCCCCTGCCCTGCCTCCTAGTGCTCCTTTATCTGCTGCTCAAGGAAAGTAGCAGGTTAGCTCTTGTGGTAAGAGGAGGCGTGAAGACCTGGCCCCCCACTTTCCCAGCTTGCCCCTTTGTTCTTCCTCATAGGAACTGTTTTCTTCAGCTTTGGAATTAGGGCTTCTTCAGTCTGGCCCTGTCCCTACTTTCGAAATGTGCTCTCGAAATCCAGGCGATAATAATAGGTGCTTTGTGGAGGGAGAGGGGAAGGAGGTGTGTACATGACTAAATAAATTTGGGAAATTATTTTAAATGGAATTAAACATCAGAAATAGTGCCACTCACCCTAGAATTTATACAGTTTGTATGATGAGAATCCCCTTTTAAGAATTTTTAAAAAATGTTTTATGTATTTTTGAGAGAAGGACCATAGTGGGGGAGGGGTGGAAAGACACAGGGACACAGATTTCGAATCAGGCTCCAGGCTCTGCACTGCCAGCACAGAGCCTAATGCGGGGTTCGCCCTCACAAACCGGAGATCATGACCTGAGCCGAAGTTGGACGTTCAGCCGACTGAGCCACCCAGGCGCTGCCTGACATCTTTTTTTTTTTTAAACAATATCTGTATGATGCGTGGCAACGAGTGTCCTGTGGAAAACCCTTTGAGAAATACTCTTTTACTGCGAGGTCATGGTGTTTCTTGTATCAGGGTTAGAAGGAGATAATTTTGGGAAACTTTGGATACTTTGTGGTTTGAGGGGAATCATAATTTGAGTAAATTATATTTTACTTAGAGGTGTGGACTTTTAATTGTCTTCTGTGTGATAGTCTCGTGAACTGAGAGATCAACTTGATCATGGTAGACTAGCACAAGAGTGGGGCCACTGGACAGTTACACCTAGGAGAAGCATCCTGTAGAGTAGAGTGAAATTAGATTTAAAATAATGAACCAGTGCTATCAACTCTTACAGTCCTTGAAATTACTTAGAAGACTATTTATGACCTTTTCTTGCTCCAATTAAACTTACTTTTCAGGGCACAGAGTGTCTCAGTTGGTTGCATGTCTGACTCTTGGTTTCGGCTCAGATCATGATCCTGGGGTTATGGGATTGAGCCCTCCGTTGAGCTCTGTGCTGAGCATGGAGCCTGTTTAGGATTCTCTCTCTCTCTCTCTCTCTCTCTCTCTCTCTCTCTCCCTCCCTCCCTCCCTCTCTCTCTCTCTCTCTCTCTCTCTCTCTCTCTCTCTGCTCCTCTCCCCCACTTGTGCTTTCTCTCTCTGTCTTAAAAAAAAAAACATTCACCATAAATACAGAAATTCTCATTTCATCTTTTGTAGTGTTAGTGACTGTGATTGTTAACATGTTGCAAAGGTATTTATCTGAAGCACTTTGATCCATTACTTTGTGATATTTAAGAGGAAAAGATCAAGGACTTAACAATTTTAGAATTCATTATAGTATTAAGTATGGTTTTTTCCTTTAAAAAAAATTTTCTTTACGTTTATTATTGAGACAGAGAAACAGAACATGCACAGGGGAGGGGCAGAGAGAGAGAGAGGGAGAGACACAGAATCTGAAGCTGAGCTGTCAGCACAGAGCTCGAAGCTGAAGTTCATGACCTGAGCCGAAGCTGGACACTCAACTGACTGAGCCATCCAGGTGCCCCAGTATTGTTTTTTCTAAGGTTATAATGTTTTAACTAAGCAGTTGGTTTCAGACTTTTGGACCAGTGTGGAGTCTCACAACTCCCTATAACATTGTGTGTGTGAAGCTGTGGGTTTCAGGTGCCAGTACGTATATATATGTAGCATAAAGAAACCAGAAAATACAATTCTTTTATTGAAGAGAAAAACATATATACAGGCATACTTTGAAGATACTGCGGGTTGGGTTTCAGACCACCACAATAAAGCAAAGACTACAACACATGAATCAAATGAGTTTTTTGGTTTCCTAGTGCAAATAAAGGTTAAGTTTATCTCCTAAGTGTGCAGTAGCATTATGTCTAAAAAAATGGACACGTCTTAATTAAAAACTACTTTGTTGCTAAAACACACTAACCATCACCTGAGCTTTCAGTGACTTGGGATCTCTTTGCTGCCTGGGGGGTCTGGCCTCCCTGCTGGCAGCTGCTGACTGGTCAGGGCCACGGGGCTGAAGGTGGGGCCGTGGCAGGTTCTGAAAATAAGACAGTCAAGTTTGCCTCACTGCTGGGCTCTTCTTTTCCTGAACGACTTCTCTGGAACATGCATGCAGCCTGATCGCATCGTTCCCGTGGTGGAACTTTCAGGACGGGACTCAGTCCACAGACCCTGCCGCTGCCGTCCCCGCTCCGCCAACGTCCCGCTCTGACCCCTCTGTGGTCATGTCAGCGTCTCCACCACGTCTTCACCAGGAGGACATCCCCCTCCGGAAACCGTGTGCTCGCAGGTCAGGTCTGATGCTGGGATCACAGCCTTGCAGGCCCATCTTCAGGCCCCACGTGTGGGCCCCGTTCCTTGCTGTTTCTGCCTCATCTGCGGGCTCCCTCCCCTGACATCCTGAAGGCATCTCGAAGGGCCGGACCCACTTTTTCCAAACCCCTGTGCATGCTGGTATTTTGATGTCTTCCCAGGAATCACAAATGTTCCTAATGCATCTAGAATAGATGGAATAGAAAGGTGATCCTTTCCAGCAGCTGTTTGATTTACTTTGCCCTGATCCTCGAGAGGGATCACTACCTGTGGCAGCAATAGCCTAGTGAGATGTATTTCTTCAGTAAAAAGAGCATGAAATTTAAAATTCCCTCGTGGTCCACGGGCCGCAGAATGGATGTCATGTTAACAGACATGAAATCAACATTAATCTTCTCGTCCATCTCCATCAGAGCTCTTGGGTGACC
>PISW01011235.1:26967-42521 GCA_004023785.1 Mungos mungo | reverse complement strand
GGATGGGCCCCCCCAGAGGATAAGGGCTGGATGTGCCCCCCCAGAGGATACGGGCTGGATGTGCCCCCCCAGAGGATACGGGCTGGATGTGCAGGGCGCCTTCAGGCCAGTCACACAACAAAATCCTGGCTTCAAACAACCACCAACCAACCAGCCAACCGACCAGGAGCATTTTCCCGCCTCCCTGATGTTAACTGGCCTCAACAGAAATATTCTTAAACTGGACTTCTGTTAGCCGCTGAGGGTCCGACACGTCCTGTGCCAGGCGCCCCCGCCAGCATGCCAGGCCCGTGGTGAAGGGGGACACACGCCAGCCAGCCGCAGCTCCGCGGCTGCTCCCGGGGCTCATGTCGTGGTGTTGAGCTGACGGCCCCTGAGCACAGGCGACGGCAGCGTCCCCTTCTGTTTCTCTTCCTCCTTTGCCGGCGGCCCAGGCCGGTGGCATGTCACTCCCAAACACAGGACAGCCCGACCAGGAGGAAAGGAAGGAAGAGGCAACCAGGCTCCGCAGACGGGGTGTCGGTGCCCGGGGCCCTGCCGCACGCCCACACCGCGCACACGCACGCGCGCACACACACACGCACACGTGGCTGGGTGGGCCTGGCCTGCTCCCTCGGAGGAGCCTCCTGGACAGACGCTTTCCAAAGGAAAGCGACAGGGAGGGTGCAGGCCCGCCTGTGCCTCTGCCCAGCGCCCCCTGCCGGGAGCCTGACGGTTCCTGGGGTCTGGTACCTGCCGGCACTCACCAGGACAGACGGACACGAGCTAACTGGCCGTGCCACCTGCTTCCCAGCATAACTCTGGAAAGGCTCAACTGAAAATATAACACCGACCTCAGAGCCTTCTTCGTCACTGGAAAGGCCTGGCGTGCTCAGCGCCACGGAAGGGCCTGGACCGCAATGCCAGCCTGTGAGGCGCAGAGCCAGAACCAGGCATGTGTGGCTCTTCAGGATGCCCACGGGGCTTCTCGGGCATCACCCCGCTCGCCCCCCGAGGGGGGCACGGGCCGGCCCAGCGGCCTCGCCTGCGGACCCCGAGGTGTGGCAGAGCGCAAGGCCCCAGGCGTCCCCTCCCACCGCGGGGGCCGCTGGCCCCCAGGGGCACACGCTGTGTGGCCACGGGTGTTAGCATCTGGGGCCGAAGTGCTGTCCCCACGGGGTCCTCGTGAAGGGGGCCATTTCCACCTCATCTCACTGGGTTTCCTGGTTCAAATCAAAACGGCATGGGGCGCCTGGGTGGCTCAGTCGGTTAAGCGTCCGACTTCGGCTCAGGTCAAGCCACAAACCCGGTGGCTCCACTCTAGAAGGCAGGATCCCAGGGGGCCCGTATAAAGCACGCGGGTCTCGTGCACCACAGACGCCCGGCAGCCGAGGAAAAGTGGGGTGTCGCCGGGGACCCTCGGAGCAGCAGGTCAGGCAGGGCCGCCCGCTTGCCAGTGACGGCTGCCGGGAAGCCAGGGCGGCAATTCCTTCCGCGAACACACCGGCGCAGGGATGCCGCGGGCCTCTGGGCGGCAGGCAGGGCCGGCTCTCCCAGGGACCGGGTGTCTTCTGACCCGGTGCGTCCTCCTGGCTCATCCACGCTGCCTCAGGTGGCCTGGAAGGCCTGGGGCAAAGTCACAGCTGCCACCGGGGCAGGTCGGGGCTGGGCTGTCAGGGCCGTAAAAGCAGGTTCCTTCCGAGGCCCCCCCTCTCCCGGCAGGGAGGACTCCCGCTCTCAGCTGAGCAGCTCCTAGGAGGGTCTCCTCCCGGTGCCCCCAGCACGCCCGCACGTGACACACACACAGTGCAGCCTGGTTGGTGGAGACGGACGTGCGAGGCCAGCGTGGGGTAATTTCTAGTTTTCACCTGTTGGACCAGAAACACCCTTGGGGGCCGGGAAGCGAGAGGCCTCTGCCCTTTAGCAGGGAGCAGAGGCATCGCCTTCTCTGGAAGAGTCTGTGTTGTGTCCCTGCGCTTGTACGGAAGACCTCCGTCGGTGCCTGCGTTCAGAGAAATCTGGGGAGGAGTCTCTGCTGCGGGACACGAGGAGGCGGGAGCAGACCCGCAGCGAGCAGGGCTCCACAGCGAGCCGGTCCGGGGTCCGGGCTGCCCGCACGCCGGCCGGCAGCTCTGAACTTCGTCTGCGAGCATCGGGGCTTGATCTCGACCGACTTCGTGGGTCGGCCACAACACGCGTCCTAAGTGTCAGAGGAGCCTGAGAACGACGCTCTGGGTCTGGGCGCGCTCCGAGAGGCTTCCGCAGGTACTAGAGGGGACCGCTTCTTCGCCTTGCGCCGCCCTGGCTCACAAAGGTCCTCACCACGCAGCTGGGGCCCGGCATCCCCGGGTGTGTGCCCCGGTGCGTCCTCGCCAGGAGCCGATGCTCACTAGACCTCTAAACACACAAGTTCAGAAGTTCCCGCTTCACACCCTTTCCAGAGGCATTAAGGCTAAAATGTAAGAGAGAAGCTTCCAGAAGCACGGAGTGCCACTAGCAGCTGCTGCAAGCTGGCCGTGGGCTCCCTCGGATCACTTGGAAAGGAGAACACGACTCCAGCCCGGACAGAGGGGACCCCAGCCAGCCCCTCCTTCAGTCTGTAAACCAGGCACTCCCTGGGGTGCGGGTCCCCACAGGCGGGCCGCCGCCCTGCCCTCTGTGCAGTCTGTGAGGGCTCTGGTCCAGTCCCTGCCCCAGCTCACTCTGTCTTGTTGGAAACACAACAGAATGACTGACAGTTAACTCTGAGGTCAGTCACTGCTGGGTTCACATTAACGATCGGCGTACCTACAGGATCAGGCCCCGGAGGCGCAGAGTCGGGGAAAAGCCGCTCAGTCTCCCGAATGCCTGCAAACAGCAAGTGAAGCAGCTCATCTCATTTTCCCACCGAACAGCACCGCCCCGCGCCAGCCCCGAACAGCACCGCCCCGCGCCGCACACCACTTCCTTACAGACGGCGGTCCTGACTTTCACCACGGACTGGTGTTCACCCACACGAGTCCTTGTGGAGACGTGTGATATGAGCTCCGTGACGAAGACGACGGTCCGAGGTGGGGGATCCCCAGTGCCGGGGGGTGGTCACAGAACAGACCGTGGCGGTGGTGGTCCACGCCCGGGCCCAGGTGCCCGCCACGGAGCACAGCAGGTGTGCAGACGCAGGGTCTGGAAACAGCCACGTGGCAGTGACCTTGCCTGCTGGACCACACACGGCCGATTTTAGGCACTTTGCTGGCGGCACACTACTCCCCAGGCCCTAGAACTCTACCGTCAGACCCACGCTGAGAAGGGCCGCCCCAGACAAGTGCCGCGTGACGCTGCCTACGAGGCGCCAGGAGAGGCCGGTTCACGGAGCAGAAGGGCGACCCCGGGGCTGGAGGAGGGCGTGGGCAGGCAGGGCTTCCCGCGGACGGTTTTGCTGTCGGGGGAGATGAGAAAGCCCCGGGAACGGGGTGCTGAACGCCGCCGGGCTGGAGCCCCAAGACAGAGAACATTGTAATTATTGTGCTCTTGGGTATTTTCCTGAAATAAAAAAGTGAGTCGAGTTTACAGGTTCCTCTCAGAGTTCAACAGAGGGCTACGTGTGACACCCCAAGGCCAGCCCCGGCGCCCACCCCAGGGAGCGGAGCAGACACGCGGACGGCAGCCTGAACGCAGCTGCCCACGGCACCGCGCGGCCACGGAGAGGTGGCAACGGCCCGGCCGTCGGCCAGCCGCTGAGCGGACACCGCGCAGGGGAATCCCGTGCGGCCTGGAGAGGCGGCGGCTCTGGCGCAGCCGCTCCGTGGAGGAGACCGAGGGTCTTACGCTTAGTGAAGCAGCCGCGTCGTGCGTGAGGTCACACACGCGGCACAGCCCCGGCGGGCGGACTCCAGCGGGCAGCACGCAGATCAGCGTGCCGGGCTGTGGCCGGGGGGGACGGGGGGCGCCTGCCTAAGGGGTGCTTTCCGGGGCGATGACGTGATTTTGGAACCAGATCGTGGTCACGGTTGAACGGTACTGTAAGTGTATTAAGTTGTACACTTGAAAATGGCCACCGATAACTATTGTGACGTGATTTTTACACAGTTAAAAAGTGAGTAAGGAAAAAAACTAAGTATTTTCTCCAAAAGAAAAGGAAAAATCCTCTGCCACGTTTGCCAGGGGGAACTGTCCTCTTCCCCGCTGGCTCTGAGGGGGGCACAGCCACTCCGGGGCACCAGGGAGGTCAGTGCTGACGCAAGGGCAAGGCCGGGTGGCCCAGGGCAGAGCCGAGGCTCTGGATGGCACACCCCGCCCCGCCTCCCCGGCCCCGGGAGACCGTCCTGAACCGGCCACGGCAGAGGAACACACCTGTGTGACGGGCACGGTCAGGATCTTCACTGCGCTAGAAAACTACACGACAGCTCGGAAGGTGGCTTAATTCCACAAGAGAAACAGGCCAGGGTCTCTCCACACAGGACCCAGGGGAGACCTCTGTCCTCGGAGTGCCACCGCTCGTGGAGCCAGGAAGTGGGGGTGTCTGACCCCACAGCACAGCACAGAGGTTCCCGGGCCCGGGGACGGAGCCCCAGAGCAAGCCTGAAGGAGACCATGGCCTGGGGGAGGGTCGCACCTTGCCTGCTGCTCCCGAGAGCCACACGACCCGGACCTCGGTACGGGCAGGCCCCCAACCCGTGTGCTGCCAGAGGGGGTCGAGTCGCTGTGTGGTCGCGAAGTTTTAGTCAGCGCAGCTCCACAGAAAAGGAGAAGACGACTCTTATTTGCAGACGACATTACCGTCTGCCTGGAGCACACGAAATCACCATTACACATTTTCCTAGGACTAACACGGAAATTCCGTGCACGTAGAGAAGTCAAGAGCTTCTCTATGCACTGGCAGTAAATAGCCAGGCAGAAAATAAAAGGAAGCCACACTCTGTTCTAATAAAACAACATAACCCCCCCCCCCCCAGTGAGTATAGAACCCGTAACCCTTGCAGGAGAAAAACAAAACAAGGCTTTTGGCCAGGACAGAGGAAACCTCACGTCCTCAGACGGTGCCGCACGCGTCTGGGTTAGGAATTTAAGGTCAGGGAGTTGCTAGACCTGCTGCTAATTCCCTGACTTTCGGCAACTTCAGTCCGTTCTCCAGAACGCGTCCGGGGGCCACGTGAGAAAAGGTGCTGGAGTCCAAGTGTGGAACACACATGTGGACCCGGAGTCCAAGTGCGGAACACACTTGTGGACCCAGAGGCGACTCGCTAGGCTCCTGGTGAGAGTCGTGCCCGGTCGTCAGGGGCCAGAGGGGCGGCTGGAGACAGTCAGGCAGAAAAATGCACACCTGCTGTAGGGGGGAGGCGCCAGTTCAGTCGCTCATAAAAACTCTAGGTTCACGAATAAGATCAGACAAGTCGAGAACTATTTGATTACCAACAGAACAGCCAAATGGCAACAGATGAAGGACACTGAAATGATGCCCTTAATTTATGAAGAACATCCTAGACCACAAAGAAAGAGGATGGCAGTACAAAAGCAGCACAGAAAACAGTGAAAAGAGTGAATAAACGTAATGTAGGAACACGGTTCCCACCATCGAGGAAGCAGACGGGACCGGAGACGGGACGCAAACAACCACGAGCAAGTCCAGCCCGGTGTGTCGTGCTGCCGGGGCTCCGCTGCGGCCCCTCCCCCGGGGGGCTCGGCCACTGCCTGGCGCATCCCCCCGTCGGTGGGAGAGAAGCCAGCCGGCACCCAGCGCGGGCAGCACATCCGCGATGGCCAGTGAGCGCTCCCTGCCCTGGTTCTTGCGGCTTCACTGTTTTGGGGACGGAGTGAGCAAGGGGTGTGTGGGTGCGGGAGACCCAGACAGACAGACGGACACACACGCTCAGGAGTGGACAGGGCGGGGGGAGGACTCGGCAGTTGGCAAGGAGAAGTGGGGACAGGTCCTCACCTCGGGTCGGCAGCAGCTGTCCGTCCCGTCTGGGCGAACGCACAGTACGTGCACGGGACGGCTGAAGCCGGGAGACTGGACGTGACCTGCGTGTCCGCGTCCTCAGCCACGTCTGGGGATTTACGTTCACTACGCTCCACTGTGAGGCCACGATCAACCGTTAAAACCACGTTTCTGACGTATGTGCGGCAATAAGGAGAATGCTGACGATACAGGAAATAGCAGACGGGCCAGAGCGTGACCCCGGTCCCGGGAGACCACGGCCACACGCTCACGACTTACGAGAGGCCAGGGACACCCTGGGGACGGGACGGCCCTCCCAGCCT
Organism: Mungos mungo; assembly: GCA_004023785.1. NCBI lineage: Eukaryota > Metazoa > Chordata > Mammalia > Carnivora > Herpestidae > Mungos > Mungos mungo. The sequence continues at coordinate 36,305 of PISW01011235.1, read as the reverse complement.
GCAGGGCTGGAGTCACACTCTCCGCTTTGTAATCTCCGGCCGATCAGTAATTGACATCGGCGACTGACAGGATCAGAGCACGGTTTTTTACGTGCAAACATCCCCTGGGAAGACGGCGGCGTCAGTATGCAGACACAGGCTGCTTCTCCCCCCGCACGGGCACGGGGCCCCGGGGCCACTCGGCAGGCCATACGGGAGGGTCCGCGGGGACGACTCTGTGAGGGACCCTCAAAGAGGAGGCCAGCGCGGGGCAAACACGGCGCTCACACCTCTGCCCTCTGAAGACGCTGACAGGGACAGAGAAGGTGTCTGCGAAGGGATGCAGATTCACAAGAACAAGACTGCAGAGAGGGCCGGACGGCAGGTGTGCTGGGGGGTTCCGTGCGCCGCAGAGCAGTGGGAGAAGCACGTGTCCCCGACACACCAGACAGTGGCGGCCACCAGGGAACCAAGACGGCGGCCCCTCTGGTGGCCCCTGGAACCACCCATTAGTGCTCACGGCGTTTCCATCAGTGAGGCTGAAGACAGACAAGCTCCCAGTACAAAAGGCGTCTTTGCAAAACATGGAAAAACACAATTATAAAAACATCACTGCCCATGGACGGCGGTGAAGGGACGCGTGCCTGAGCCCAGAACCACGTCCGTGTCCCTGACGCCCACAGCCCTGTCCGCTTCTCTACTGCACAGTGCTCCTGACTCGGCGAGGTCAGCCCCCTCCGAACGGGGCGGGGCCTCCGGGAGAGGATGCAGCCCTTCCGGCCCCCACCTGCTCGACGCCCCCCAACACCGCTCCCCGGGGCAGACTTCCACGAGCATCTCCCTTTGGCCTCAAGACCTGCCTCGCCCAGGGGGCAACAGCATCGTGGACGGACTTCAGCAGAGCCTCGTTCTAGGCACACACCTGCCTTCCTCAGAGCGTAGCCGCGGAAGCCAGCGTCCTCCCCAGCACCAGCCCGGGTGAGGCCGCTCCGGCGGTCACGCCTGCAGGACCCTCCAGCGCGGCCCGGCAGCCTAACGGAGCTGCACCGGCGCCGTCCCGGGGTGGTCTGTCCTGCGGCAAAGGCGAAGGAAGACGCCGCACCACAGTCTCCGGGGCCCCCCTGACGCGGCGGCGGCCGGGGCAGGAGGGGCCTCGTAACCGCTGTCTTTCCTGCACGACAGCAGTGTTTCAGCCGTCGGTCCTGATCCGAAGCAGCGCCCGGTGCAGGGGCGACACCTTCCAACACGGGAGTCGTGGCCCCGCCTGGGCAGCACGGACGAAGCCGTGAGTGCAGTCGCTCGCCCGCAGGGAGGACTCCCACTGCTGCCTGGCAGGACGCGGCTGGAACCGGGGACGCGGGGACGAAGCCAACCACGGGCCGGGCGGGAGAGCCAGGGGCACGCGGCCACCGTGCGGCGTGCGTCAGCGGCACGGCCCCGGCCGCGGGACGGAGACCGGACCGGCTCCCCGATCAGCGCGGCCTGTGCACGCGGAGGCGCCCATGGCAGCGTGTGCACGCGCCGGGGGACGAGGAAAAGAGCGCCGCGTCCTTCCCGCGAGGGGGACCTCACCACCGGGATCTTTAGATCTTTAGAAGGACAGAGCTGGCCCAGAGACGGGGGGAGCGCAGGCCAGACGGACCCGGGGCCGGGATTCTAGGCGGGGGGCAGGGCCGGGCAGCTCTACTGGGTCAGGTGATGCTGCTTTTCAGTTTGAGGCCCCAGAAACATGTCAGTTCTTTGATAAACGTTTTAAAAATTAAAACAACACCATGGACCCCCAAAACAGCACATCTAGATAATGGTCTTTTAACTGTGTGCACAATCCTGGTTGACGAAACAGTTAACAATCTTCCAGGCGTAAACACGGGCCACGCCCAAGCCCACTGCTCCCGGGCCTCGGTCCTGCGGCTCCCGGGGGCCCGCTTCCGGCGGGAGCTCACCGATCCGGCAGAAGCGGGGGACACGGCGCCCGAATCGGCCGCAGCCAGCAGAGACACCGCACCGAGCACGGAGTGCTACGCGGGGGGCTGAAACCTTCTAAAAGACCTCATTTACCCAAAGTTAGCAATTTAAGTTATATTCTACAAAACGATTCCGTTTTTAATTATAAAATCCTATTCAAATTCACTGATGATTTAATGACACTAATTAGATTGTGTGTTGAAGGAATCTGTCTGACAAACATCACTGCCAAATGTCACCAACAATACGAAGGCTCATGGAGAGAGTTTAAATCATCCAAACACAAGCCAACTGATGGAATGATTCAATTACAGAGGTTAACGGCTTCTAGGATCTCCGTTTCACAGAAGAAAACGAAACACGCGATTAGAACGCAGAGAACACGTTAGCTTGAGGTTCTGCCCGCGCTCCCGAGAGCCGGGCCCGGAGCCACGTCTGTGGGGGGTTCACGTCTGAGAGAGCCGCATCTACGGGGGTCCCACCCTACGACACCAGGTCTGTGGGGCTCGTGTCTCTGAGAGCCGTGTCCGTGGGGCGCCTGACAGCCCTCAGAGCATCTGGCCCTCAGGGAAGGGGGGCCCTCAGGGGCACACCGGGTGTGTGGAGCAGCCTGACGGCCAGCGGTCCCCGCACAGACCGTGTGGCACCGAGGGAAGATGTCCCCGCATGGACTGAGCAGGGGGAGGGTCCCCGCACAGACTGGAGCTCAAAGGTGCTGATGTGAAGACTCCCGGGAGTCCTGCATCCCCAAAGCAGTGACACAAAGTCCTGAGGCTCCAGGTGGGGACAGGGGGTCAGGGATACCGAAACTGCAGAGGGAGCCGCAGGCAAGTGGAAGTCTGGCCTTGCCCTGAGGGGACAACACCCATGGGTCTCAAGAGTCTTCCCCTGGTGACCCGACAACCCTTTCTATGCACGGGCCTTGTTTGTTCTCAATTTCTCGTTTTCTGGTAAAAGCTACAAATCCAGCTGATGCATGGCCTTCCTTGGTGCTGGGGGGGCACAGAACGCCACCGCCACGGGTCAGCGTGCACACAGAGCACGGGGGTGCGGGGTGGACGCTGCTCCCGAGTCCTTCTCCAGCCGGGTGCCGGGCCGGGCCTGCAGGGCAGCAGGGGAGAGGCGGCGCGTGAGGCAGGGCTGCAAACCACGTCACCAGGTCGGGACACAGGGGACACAGGACCTTCGGGGATACGTGCTCTGGAAAGGCGAGGGGCAGTGACGGGGCCCGGTGGCCTCCAGGTACAAGGGGACCCGGCTGGAAGGAGGGAGGAGGCAGAGCAGCGATCCGCCAGGTCCTGAGAGGAGATCAAGAGGCAGGTGGCTGTGTGCCCAGACTGCCACAGAGCGGGGGGCCCGGGGCCGGCGGCATGTGGCGGGCACAGGACAGCCGAGTCCGCGTTCAGGGGAGGCCGTAGCGTCCGGACAAAGTGCAGCAGCCTGCTGAGGGGCCTGTAGTCCCCGAAAAGCCTGCAGGAGACCACGGGGGCAACAACTGGTGACTGCTGGGGGTCGAGCGGCCACTTCCCGAGGCCGGCCCCAGACCTGGACTCGGGGCCTCACTGCGGTGCTCGGTCCACACAGACCAGCGGCCACCAGCGGGTGCAGGTCAGCGAGGGGCAGGGTTCCTCCTCCTGTGGGCCCCTGAACCGCCCATCGCAAACACAAGGGGACCTGTTGGCAAGCGGCCATCGTGACGGCTGCAGGGGGCCCGTGGGCACGGAGCCCAGTGGCCCCTCTGCACCGCAGGACCCCCCAGGCTGCATAGATTCTACATCTGGACGACAGGCCGGGACTCCTAGCAGCTCAGGGAAGCGTTCCGGCCTCGGCTCGTCCGGCGCTGTCCCGAGGTGGCGGCGGTGGCCACCGCGGGGTGAGGGCAGAGACGCAGGGACAGCACCCCAAACCCACTGAACTGAAGCGACGGTCAAAACTCCCGAGAGCACGGCCCGGCCCCACGGGGCCCGAGGGCAGCGCCCGCCCGCGGCTCCATGGGGCACACTGGCCACGTGACACTGCAGGGCAGCCTCGCCCGGGTTCCGCCGGCAAGTCTACACAGAACGGACACCACTGGCCCCTGCGCAGTTTCGTCTCCCTCACCCTGTCCACAGTGACTGTCGTGGGAATGCTCTGAGCTGTGTTCTGCGCACAGGGGAGGGGTGGCTGAGACCCTGCGATGGAAGAAACTCCTGAAAAAGCCGAGGTGGGGTGGGCTGAGCAAGGTCTGCCCACGGGCCGTGGGGGCTCCACTGAAAGTGTATTTTGGGGGCCTCAGAGAGCTCAAGGTGAGGGCCCTGAATTCTCCACAGGTGCGCTGTCGGACGTACCAGGCACGGACCACAGGTGGCCACGGAGCACGGGCAATGCAGCTGGTCCGCGGAGAGACGTGTTCCATGTGTGGAGTCTACAACGGTGTCCCAGGATGTGGTAGAAACACAGCAGGAGGTTATTTAAGATGAACTCAGACTGGTTTACTTCGAGTAGCCAGGCTCTCCACGGGGCCCCTGCTCGCGGGTCCTCACCCCTCGTCTGGGCCCTCCCAGCGGTAGCAAGGCTGGGCGTGACCAGCGGAATGAGGCGGGACAGGGGCTGTGTCACTTCCCAGGCGCCCCCAGAGGACCCTGGGCCTTCTGCCTGGGACACCGGCGTTCTGGCCTCTTGGGGAGCTCACGGTGGGGGGCTCTGCCGGTGACGAGGCCTGAGCCTCCTGTCCGCAACTACGTGCGTGAGCCTGGAGGAGGGTCTCACAGCCCCGAGCGTGTCCTCACGAGGGATGCTGGGTCACGGCCACCAGCCGGGCCGCCCGCACCCCCGGCCACAGAATCCGTGCGATGAGGCACGTCTGCTGTCTGACGTCGCAGACTTTGGGGTGTTCTGTTAACACGGCACGGATGGTGACACCGCCCGGGTGACACCGGGGACGCGTGCCCGGAGGGCGGCTGCTGGGAAACTGAGGTCACCTCATCCTTTCATCTGCCCTGTCTGCACCCACCAGACGTGCGTGTCCGTGCGTGGTCCTGGAGACAGTGGGGCGCACGTGGTCACCAGGGTCACAAGCCACCTGGCAGCGCTGTCGCACAACTTTGCCACGAGTCACTAGCGCACGGTTCCTTCCAGCATATTTAATTCCAACCCTGTGCTTCGAACAAATATTTACGCACTAACTACAAAATAATAACAAATAAGTAAATCTGTTAGTTTTTTCTTGTTAATTTTAAATAAAAAGAATATAGTAATAGATTTTTCCAATTCTAAAGGGTCAGTGCGAAAACCTGAGAAGAGACAAGTCCCAAGGAGGAAATACAAATGATGTTCAAATACACCGTCCAGACATGACCACGGTCAATATTCTGGCCTTTCTTCTCGCTGGTAATTTTTCTATGTGGGGACGCGTTGTATTTTTGGATGAAATTAAATGACAAGCACTTCCTTAAGCACGCTCCTGCCCGAATGTGACCTTCCCACGTGCACTTCAGGGCCACAACATACCCAACGAGCATGGGGTGCCGGGCTGGCGGGCCCTCGGCTGGTCGGTGTCAGCACAAGGGGCGTCCTGTGCGTCATCGTGGTGTCACAGCTGGGGGGCGGGAGCACGCCTGCAGTGGCACTCGGGCACTGCCAGGGACCTGGGGCTGGGGAGGCCTCGCGGGCACGCAGGGGACCCGCCACCCCACTTCCAGGCAACCTGGCGTTGGGAACCCCACTTTGGAGGAACCTGGTGTTAGGAAGGTCCCCACAGTGTGCAGGACCCCGCTGCCCCACTTCCGGGAACCTGGCGCTGGGGAGGCATCCACAGGGGCTCAAGCCCCGCCCCACTTCTGGAACCCTGGCACTAAGGAGGAGACCGCAGGTGCGCAGGGGCCCCACCGCTCCACTTCCGGGGACCGGGGCGCTGGGGAGGCACCCGCAGGTGTGTAGGGGCCCCACCGTTCTACTTCCGGGGACCGGGGCGCTGGGGAGGCACCCACAGGTGCACAGGGGCCCTGCTGCTCCACTTCCGGGGACCGGGGCGCTGGGGAGGCACCCGCAGGTGTGTAGGGGCCCCACCGTTCTACTTCCGGGGACCGGGGCGCTGGGGAGGCGCCGCAGGTGCGCAGGGGCCCCGCCGCCCCACTTACTTTTATGTGCTCGTGCAGCTGGGCCTCGTGCTGCCGGGAGAGCTGCTCGTGCTGCCGCTGGAACTCGGCGATGAGGATCTGCCTCTGGAGCTGCTGCTTCTGCTTGAGGGCCAGCAGCTCCTGCTGCAGCTGCTGCTCCCGGAGGGTGGGCTCCGCCACGGGCAGCGCGAACTGGTGGTCCAGGCGGAGGTCCATGGGCACCGCCGGGGGCGCGACCTGCAAAGGCAGCGCGGAGGCCACATCCGCTGCGGGAGAGAGCACAGCACAGAAGCGCCGGTCACTTGCAGGGGCACGGCGTCCCCGGGCCCCTCCCCGCCCCCTGCCCGAGGCCGCAGGGCACCCCCCAGTGGGTGCCCCCTCTCCGGCCTGAGCGGCTCACACCGCAGGGCTCGGGAGGCCTTCGGGGCGGCGCGTTCAAGTGCAGGCAGGGCAGGAGTGAGTGGAGGTCAGACCCGGATACACAGCCGCAGGGACGCACGCCCCTCCCTGCCACCCCCCCCCCCATGAGCAGAGGCCCCCCTGCGGGCCCCGCGGCCCCCCTGACGTCATCTCCGAAAGTCCACAGGGGGAAAGAGAAAGAAACTGGCTCCGAAGATTGCTAAACACGAGTGCGTGGAGAGGCAGCTGGCCTGCGCCTTCCCTCCTGCCCGCGCAGCTAAGGACTCGCGCAGGGGGCCCGGAACAGCGTGTGCCGCTGAGTGCTCCAGGCCGCTGAGTGCTCCAGGCCGACGCTGGCAGCCGGCGGGTTTCCATGGAGAAGCGAGCGCCCTCTCGGAAAACATGTTTACCGGCCGCCCGCCCGGGCACACGCCTCACGGCCCTGTGCCGCCGCGCTCCACAAAGAAATGGAGTTTCTCCTCATGCTAATGTGCTGCTGAAAACCAGCTCAAGTGATTTTGATTAGGAACAGAAGCTAAATCAATCTTGGTGCGTACAAATCAATACCAAAGTACAGCGAGGAGGAGCATGCACGAAGTTTTAAATTCTGGCCATCACACAATACCCCCACGTGGGTGCGCCCTCCGACTGCAGGTTCCTGTCTCCAGGGGACACACTCCAGACCCAGGGGCCCGGGGTGGGAGGCCGGGGCCTCACCCTCTAGGGCCCCCCGCACTGGGCGGGATTCAAATTTAACAGAGGCGGGCCAGCCCAGTTCCTTCCGGTCAGGGCCTCCTCTGGCCGCATCCTCTGCAGGTCGGGCCAGTTATGCACCTGACCTTGCTCCAGCGTCTCCTGACGGACCCACCCAGGAGCCCTGGGACCTGATGCGCAGACCACCGGGCCCTCGGGTCCCAGCCACCAGCTGGTTCCTTGGGGAGCAGCCCCACGGGCACAGAGCTTCTGGTACATTGGTGCCTTTACGGAGCCGCCCCCAGGACGGGGCACCGCTGCGGACACTGCGCAGGCACAGGTGCGCCCCTGCCGCTCTGATGAGGCCAGGCTCGGGCCGTCACCTGGCCTGAGCCCCAGTGTCCTGGACAAGCAGGCGGCGATGGGGTCTGCGGGGCACAGCGCACACGCCGGAGTCCAGGACGCTGCTCATGGCCGGGCATGGGCCCTCTGTCTTCCCTACCCCCAAGTCCCGAGGCCACTCAGGCTGCTCTGTGGCCTGGAGCTCTCCAAGGCCCATGGGGCCGGGCTCACAGGGGGGCCCCAGAGCCTGGACCAGCATGACCTTGATGTGTGCCTCACCCAGGACCACAGGGAACAGAGGGAAGGGGCCGAGCCGCCCAGAGAGTGGTGGGTAAATGTCGGTATTCAGCCCTCTTCAGAAAGGATCTAATTGTCCTGTCCTTGGGCCCCGGCGAGGCTGTGACAAACGCCAGTGGGCAGCTTCTCCTCCATTTCCCCCAACAAGTGAGATGCAGCCCTGAGCTGTTTAAATGTGCGTAACCATTTATTTCCAATGGAGTATCAGGCTTGATACATTAAGGGGGTTCTATTTGCTGTTTACGTGAGAACAATCTACACAAATTGTTTTCCATGAACGAGAGGGGCCAGGGAGCAGCTACCCTACCCACACCCCACCGCACCGAGCTGGGAAAGACAAATTTATCAGTCGCCTTATTTGATCATTTTTATCATGAAATACAGAAAAATGGGAAAATCCTGGAAATAGCAGCAGCGACAGGAAAACCTCGATGCTTTCCTCCGTTCGCTACAGTCCTTAAGGAATAAACACGGGGGCGGGAGGCCAGCTCTGGTGCAAACGTGCAGGGAAGAGGGCATGACTGGGCTCCTCACAGGACCCGCCACGGCTCTTCTCTCCAAGGGAGTGTGTGAGCCTTCGCTCCCAAGGGTGACAGCGGGGGTCACCTCCTGAAAACATCATCACTGCCGACAGCCACCAGGTTTCACCCTTGTGCGGCCGCGGAGGCAGCGAGAAGGCGGTCCCCATGGGGCAGCCTCCCCAGGTGAGTCACTCTGCTTTCTAAGGATGAACCTGACCGGGCTGCCCACACCCACACGGGCCCAGACACGCCGAGCCCGCAGCCCCTGCAGCGAGAAGGCCGGGCTCCACCTCTGCAGGCGAGAACGGCGCCCGGTGGCCTGGGGAGGCTGCAGGGTAAAGGGTTCGGGGGACCAGCGGAAACGTCCAGTAGTTAATCCCTTTAGATGCTGACCACAGAGCAGCTCCGGAGCAACTCCACGTACATGACAGGCTGAACTTTTCTATGGACACGTTCATTTACTGGGAGACGCTGGGGCCCCCTTGCTCTGTGATGGGTGTGGGGACACCGCCAGGCCAGCCTGTAGCAGGGCTAGGGGGGTGGTCCACATGAGGGCACAGCGTGAGCAAGGGCCCAGAGGTCAGGGCCTAAGTGGGGTGGGGGCGTGGGGACACAGGTTGAGGAAAAGCGCCACCCCAGGGCAGGGGCTGCACCTGCAAATCCTCAAGTGTCCATGCGGGGCCAGAGTGCGGGCAGGGCCAGGCGGCCTGGACGGTGCCTTCTCAGCAACGGGCTGGGGTGGGCTGTGGGCATCCACCACACGCGCGCTGGCCTTTATTTCGCTTCCTCACTTTTCCCAGATCCTTCTGAGGCTGGAAGCATAAGGAATCTTCTACGGGAACACTGCCCGGCAGCCCCTCCTAGTCCTTCCACAGACACCGAAGGCCAATGTCAGAGGATGCGCAGTGGTTCGGAGCCCCGGACGGCAGTGAGGGCCCGTGAGCGGGCGTGGAGGAGGGGCCGGGGCCCGTGAGCGGGGCATGGAGGGGGAGAGCCAGGGTCCGTGAGTGGGCGTGGAGGGGGGGGCCAGGGCCCGTGAGCGGGG
>PISW01011235.1:0-26867 GCA_004023785.1 Mungos mungo | reverse complement strand
TGTTTACCATTTCTTAGAAAGGGAGGTCCTGCTGCCTCAGTTTACCATTCTGAGGTATCACACAAAACTCTGTTCTGCTAAAGAATGCTAAACGCAGAGCAAACAGAATGAAGAGCTACTTGTTACCCAGGTCAGCTGCACCACACGCAGCCCCTGCTGCCTCCCCTCCCGCAGAAACATCACCGAGTCTGCACTAGACACGACGGCAGCCATGGGAACGGACGCGGCACGAGGAGACGCTGGCGAGGCCTCCCGGGAAGTGCCGCCCCCCCCCCCTCCTGTGTGGGCAGCCGGGGGCCCGGCGGGGGGGGGGGCTTGGTCACGGAGCCGCCCCAGGCCTGCCCTGCACACCAGCTGAGGGGTCATGACCACAGTCCCCCCTTCATTCCAGTTGCTGGCGGGTGCGTCAACCGTGACTTGTACTATTTCTGTATCAAAAACCATCTGAAAGGCCCGGCGTTCTCAACAGAAGCGGCCAGAGCCTCTGACCCGAAGCGCCCCGAAGAAAACAATACAACCTTCTCTACTTAAAGAATGCAGCATCAAAACAAAGAGGCCTGTATTCTCATGAATATTCTATGTGGAGTAGAAAATTGCTTTTATAGGTTGTGCTTTGAGAAACGTATTAATACAATTGGACCCGTGACGTTAGCACACCCACAAAGAGCATATTCAGCGTTTTGGTAAGAAACGGCAGGCCTGTGCTGTGTGAATTACAAGTTCGCAATCGGAAACTGAAAACAGATCTGCCAGTCTCTATTTTTTAAAGTAAACGATCATAAAGAAGGACCCTGTTATCTTCCATTACGGGGTCAGATCCTCTTCACGCCGTCACACAGACACAGGAGGAAGGCGAGCGCCATCCTGCAGAAAACATGGCCGAGGCTTAGATCTGTTCAAGGAGAGAACGCCTCATTCAGATGCAGGGAAATAATAGATATTTCAAGCACGTAACTAGGATTTCTCTTACCCTGACGTTGTGTCTGTGTGTGACGGGGAGGGCGGGGTGGGGGAACTGGAAATGTGGAACTTACTTAAAGCGTTTTCATCTTTACCGTGAGACACCTCGCATGTGCTGAAGAACGCGTAGTTGCAGCACAGCAAGCGTGATGGATGAAGGCCCGGGAAGAATCAGAGAATCGCCCCGAATCGCGTGCCCGCCCTCCACCCCCAACAACTTTCGGGCTTCGTCAAGTACCTTCTGCTCTTCTTTACGGTGATGCCATCTGTGCACGTGCCCCCCAACACCTGTTATTCTGCTGACAGCGGTGAGTACAAGAGGCTGATGAAGACGCCCAGGAAGAGAGTCTGGAGCCTGGTCTGCCCTCGGCTTCCTCGGGCTGGGACAAGGTGACGAGGGAGCCTAAGGAGGCCAAGGGCCACCCCCCACGGCATCGGGCAGGGGCAGATGCGGATTCCTGCTCCTAGTCCCCTGTGGCCAGCCTCCACCCTCAGCCACGAGCCATAGCAAAGGCCCCGTGCAGAAGAGCGTGTGCTCTGGTGAGTGGGGGTGGAGGGGTCGGGGGGCAGGAAGGGGAGCAGGGGGACCTGGCCCAGACAGGTGGGCGACAGGGAAGGGTCTCGGGCAGGCTCACCGGCTCAGGCCCCCCCGGCACAGGCACCTGCCCCAGAAGCCCAAGAGCCCCGCCCAGGCTCCGCTAAGCAGCCGTCATCGTGGGGCCGGCCTCCTCCCCGCAGGGACTCCCTTCGTCTGCGCCCCCTCCTCTCATCCTGCAGGATCTCGGGCTCCAACGGAGTCAAGGAAGGCCTGGGGGGCCGGCTCTGCTCACGTGTGCTTCCCCTCCAGGTGCTGCTACTCCCCCTGCATGCGGATTCCAGCTTGAAACTCCCTTCCTCCAGGATCCTAACAGGGCTGCCACGGTCCTCTTGTTCCCCACGTCGTTACTGGAAACTGCGAAGCCGTCCTGGTTGCGGATCCTTGGACGTGACGAGACTCTTCTCCCTGGAGGTTTCTCAGGTCCTGTCCTCGTCCCCCGGGTCCTGAAATTTCACGGTGACACGGCCTGGCTTTCCTCCGGCCAGGATGGCAGCTTCTGTCCTCAAATTATTTCACAGAGAAGTTCCTCGGCACACTCTCTGCTTCTGAAACTCCTCATATTCGGTAAATCTCCTCGAAAATCCTCTACTTTTCTCTTCTGTTTTCTCCTATCTTGCTCTGTCTTGTGCTCAACCTTAAACACACAGTCTAACCTTTTCACTGGGTTTTGCATAATTTCTGCTATTAGGTTTTTAACTAGCGACGCACAGGCCAGGTTCAGAGCACAATGGCCCCTCGGAACTGGCGTGTGCTCAGGTGGCGGATGAGGCACGCGCGTGGCCTCCGTCTTCCACATCGTCTGCTTCGCCGTCATCGTCCAGGCCGCCGCGCTGCTCCGAGGACGGGTGGAGGCAGGGACCCCCCAATGGAAGCCGCCAGCAGAGTGGGGCTCCCGGAGAGTAAGACTTCCCGTGTGGGGTGACCCTCCTCCCCCGGGGAGGAGCCTTCCCACCTGGCACTGCCTGAGGGTCTCTACGCTCAGCGCTCACCGTGAACACAGTCAGTTATGCCCCTGTTCGTGGTACGGTGCCCGCGCCTTCCATGTGCTCGTGTCCCCGGCCAGGATTATGTCCTCCAGGAGGAGAAACCCTCCAGCTGGCCACCCCCAGTGGGGGGCTCGCTGTGGAGCACAGCAGAGGGGAGGCCCAGGAGTCCAGCGTGCTGGCCTCGCCGCCACACCCAGCCCTGTCCCAGACGGGGGCTGCTGCCCCAGGAGGCAGGCGTGCGGTGCGTCCGTGGGGGTCAGGGTAGTGCCGAGGGTCAGCCAGATAGGCCTGACCGGTGCCCCCGCTTTCCCGTGCCCGTCCCGGGCCACGGCCAGGGCTCCCTCCTCTGCTCTCCTGTGCCCGGGGCTTACGACCTTTCTCTGCAGTACATTGTAAAAACTTTTTTGTGGGAACTCTCAGAAGCCCACAGAGGTGGAGAGGGCAGCTGATCAAGTCCCATGGGACCCTCAGTTCCAACAACTGCCAGCTAATGGCCAACCCTGTGTCTTTGGCGTGGCCCCCGCCTCCCGCCGCTCTGGATGACGCTGGGGGGGACCAGCTGTCAAGGTGTTTTGTCTGTAGTACTTCGGAAAGTGTCTCTGAAGGAACTCTTTAAAAAACACAAATACTACTAATAAACCCAAGTAATTTCACAATTCCTCCATGGCAGTATCAAGTAGCCACAAAGCAATCCCAGTTTTGAGGAAAACCAAATTATCAAATCTGATACCAAATATCAAATTAAGGCCCACAGAAGGTCTGTGTATTGTATTGGCTGATCCATGCCTTCAATTCCTTTTACTCTGACGGTTTCCCCTTCCCCCCACCCCGGCACCCCCTCCAACGTAGGGGCTGCAGATGCTGGTCATCGGTCCCGCGGAGCATGCCCTGCCCTGGCCGTGGCGGGCGGTGCCCGGGCTGCGGTGAAGGCGGCGGCCTGTGAACTCTGGGGTCCGATTCGCTCAGAGGTCCCTTGAGCACCTGCGCGTCCGTGGCCCTTCTGGCCTGATGGCGGCCAAGGTGAGGTGGTTGGGCTGTAGGGTGCGCTTGTCCAGGGCCACCTGAGTCCTGATTCACTAGCTTATTTCAGTGACAAGGAAGGACCCCACTCTCTTACTCTGACGGTTTCCAGAAGGAAGGCCGGGCACGTGCCCGATTCTCTTCCTTTATTTGCCACTTTTCAAAAACAAAAACTTGGTCCCCAGCATGCTCCGTCTGTGAGCGAGGAGGAGGGTTTGGTTTTCAAGATCAGGTCACGGGAGCCCACGGCAGCTCCCTGCCTGGCACCGCGAGGGCCCTCCGGGCCGGCCCCCGAGCCGCTGGGTGCCCGCTGCAGCCGCCGCTCCGCCGAGACGGCATGTGCCCGGGGAGCCTCGCACAGCTTTGATCTCTAGTCAGAATCAGATGTGGCTGCAGGGAAATCTGGGTCCCCTTTGGCGGGAAGCGGTGTTCAGAGACCACAACCCACGTGTCGCCCATGTGTCGCGTCCGGGCGAGCTCTGCTTGTGACCTGCGTCTTTCTTTTCTGGGCTCTTTGTGAATTTCGGGAGAGAGCAACACTGGACACCTGTGTTCAAACTGCTGCGGAACTTGGTGACGCGGGACCTGTTGAACACGTCCTGAAGGACTGAACACGCGTCACCCCGTCCCATTCAAAACACTGGTTTATATGTAATGTCGCTTCCCCCCAAAGCGTTCTCAACTGGATTAAAGCTATTCTATTTAACAACGTGTTGTGGGTGTGTGTCAAGGGACATGAGGTGTGGGAGCCAAGATTTCACAGGTAAAGACTCAGATGTAAAAATGTAAAAACGTTCTGCAGGGAACGCGAACAGCCGCGGGGGCCGTGGCCTCACACGTAACCAAGCACAAGCAGGCCCCTCGTTTCTGTGCGTCTCACTTAGATGTGTCCGTGCGACGCCAAAGAAACGCGCTCATGTTAACAATTTACTGCAAGTTAAATTATGCTCGAAAAATCAAGATAAGAGGATTATGGTACATGGAGAGGTGTTTTTGCATTATATGGTTTTGTTTTCAATTGAGATCAAAACGTAAAGAAATAAATATGCATGGAGGCATCTGTTTTTCTGGATTTTCACAGATGCACACAGGGGAAGGTCTGACTCGGGCTGGGCTGGGGAGAGCTGTGTCTCTGCAGCTGGGACCCAAGGTAACCCTTTGAAGTGTATTTTTTGTGCCTGGGATTTCCTTGCGGGGCTCTAGAAATAAAGCAGCGAGCGGCATACACGTTTAGGCCCTGGTCTGGCCCCTGCTTCTGCCTGCCAGCCCCAGGATTCTGCCAGCGCCCGCCTCACCACGGACTCCGCGGGGCTCGGAGCTGCGGGAAGACACGAATCTGCAGATTCGGGAAGCACAGCCGAGCAGGAGGAAACAAAAAACAAACCAAGATAACTGGCAGACACCAAAGAGAAAGTTCCGAAGACCCTGAAGCGGAAGAGTGGCTGTCCCACGGGGGCGCGGGGTGACGGCCAGGGTGGCGAGTCCCTGGGCGTGGGGAGAAGCGCGGTCAGGCTGGAGCTGTGCGCAGGGAACTGTCTGCCAAGAGCGGGCACAGAATGCAGACACGCATCGGATGGAAAAGGACGACAGTGAGGAAGTCACCATCAAGCCCTCGGCTACGGGAGAAGGTGAGCAGAGACACGGACATGACGATGAGGAGGGAGCGGAGTCCAGACCAACACTGTCGGCACAGAGTAGGGGCGAAACCAGAGCCTGACCCCAAACACCGGGAGGACCCTGGGTCAGAGGCCGGGGCGCAGGGTGGCCTGAGCGAGCAGTGTCCTCGTCCCTTGGGGCAGGACATGCTGACTCAGACGTTGTGCACTCAGTACCGTTTCCCACTTAGCCTCCAAAGCAGGGGCGTCCGGGACCGATCACAAAGAATCTTACGGGGATAAAAGAAACATGGCTGCTAACCTCACACACACACGTGTGCAGAGCTGGGCACCTCCTGGACGTGCACGCTGCGTGGACCAAATCGGGGACGGGAAGACGGCCGGCCTCAAAGATCGCCCTTCTCTGCAGACGGGTCGGGAGGCCCGAGGCACCAGGCCCAGGGACAGAACTGGGGGCCCAGACCACGGGGGACAATGAGGCCGAGGCGCCAGGGCGCTCCTGAGGAAGGCGGCGGAGAGTCCGCGGCCGGGACACCGAGTGCTGCGCACGGACGTCAAGGAGACGGAATTCACCCCGTTCGCACCACACTCGGAAGTCAAGGTCACGGGAATTAAGACTCAAACGTGAAAGCAAAACTTTAGAAAAACTCAAGATTATTTTCTTACCACAGGACACAAGGGATCGGTTTGGCTACGTTAAGAATTTCTGCTCCTCAGACACAATTTAAAGTGGAAGACCGTCAGGGCGCCTGGGCGGCTCAGTCGGTGAAGCGTCTGACTTGGCCTCAGGTCATGATCTCACAGTTTGTGAGTTCGAGCCCCGCATCAAGCTTTGTGCCTGGAGCTGCTTCGGATTCTGTGTCTCCCTCTCTCTCTGGCCCCCTCCCCCCAAAATCAATAAATATTTTTTAAAAAGCGGAAGATGGACCCTGGGAGCGGGCGTGGGCACCACAGGCTGACAGAGGACTTGTACCTTAACGTGTAAGTGACTCCGATTATTCTGTATGAAAAAGACCAACAGAAAATGGCAAAAATATAGGCTTTTCACAGAAGGGCTCCTAAAGGCAGAGGAAACTTGGCTGAAAGGCCACGCCACCCGAGTGACCCAGGAAACCGGGAGGCACCGCGAGCTCCGGGCACAGCCGCTCTGCCCCGAGCGAGCCGGACGGTGGGGGACGCAAGGATGGACCCTCCGGAAAATCGTCGGCTTTCCCTCATAAAGCTCAGCCTGGCTCCTGACCCAGCGACCCCTCTCCGAGCGTGCCCGCACTCGGGCAGCCCCTGCGGTGCGCACACGACTCGTGCGGGACCCGCCGTCCTCCGTCGCGGCACCGCCTGGGACAGTGTGGAGGCCCCACCACCAGATCAGCCGCGCGACCCCACGAGCCTGTCACTGCGCGCAGCGGGGACACACACGGGGCAGGACGGAAGCGGCTGCACCAGGCCGCGTCGGGGACACGGGTGTGGCTGGTCCGGAACGCCACACAAACGGCAGAACCAGCTCGTCGAAGAAAGCAAGCCGAAGGCAAGCACGAAGTGCGGACAGGGTTTCTCGGGTGCGCGGCTGACCACTGACCCCTGTGTGCAGCGCGGGGCCGGGCCCCCCCGCCCCCCGGAGGAGGTGAGCCACGCGGACCCGCCCCGGGACCGCCGCTCCGCTCCGCACCAGCCAGGCCTGCGGCGGGGACCAGGTCTTCTGAGATTGGAGGACGGAACGACATTTCGAACTTCCACCTTCCGGACCTAAGAACAGGGACTCACTGCGGGCCCCAGAGCCCGCGGCACACGGCCGGGGCGGGGGACTCGTCCAGAAGGAGGGGGGCAGGGGGGTGAGCTCCCCCCGGGAAACCAGCAGGAGCCCAGGAACGAGGAAGGAGGCACGAGGAGAGACAGCAGCCCGTCCCCAGCCTGGTCCCCAAGGGTTCACGGCACGCATCCCGGCCTGGGACCCGTAGGCCACCCTCCACAAATGTGGGGGGTCTTTTATACTTCGAAACGTCGCCCAAAAGGGGGCAGACACTGGCTTGTGAAGACGGATTTCGTGACAGGCGAGGTGACGAAATCTTCAGGCTCCACACCCGGGAACCAGCAGTGCTACCAGGTGACGAAATTGCCAGGCTGCCCTCGCCCGTGACCACTTCCTCAGAAAATTCCATGTTCACTTGACCTACTCCAACTCCTTTTGAGTGAATGTTTTCACAGAAGGAAATAAATATACTGTTTCTTCTGTCTTCTTTTCATAGTAGAAACACTGGACTAGTGCCCTCATGATAGAAATCACTAAGCAGCATAAAACTCAGCTTCCAGGACACTAGAGAACCACGGCGTGCCGCCCACCGCCCCTCCGAGAGAGCTGGGAGTCCCATTCCTACCATTTGTAAAAAAAAAAATGATTTCCTTAGTTTTCAGAGAAAGAGAGACAGACACAGAGCATGAGCAGGGGAGGGTGGGCAGAGAGAGAGGGAGACACAGAATCCGAAGCAGCTCCGGGCTCCGAGCTGTCAGCACAGAGCCTGACTTGGGGCTCGAACTCATGAACCACGAGATCCTGACCTGAACCGAAGCGGACGCTTCACCGACTGAGCCCCCCGGCGCCTGGGAGTCCCATCTCTAAGAGTAACAGTCCCCCGGGACCGCCCAGGGCCCCCCACCCCGACCAGGGGTACGTGTGCACGAGGAAATCAGTTTTACCTTCTTGGAAAAGTGATTTCAACCACACCTGCATCTGCCCTGAGGTCTAGGGACAGGGTTTTGGAGAGCTAGGTCAGAGGGACCGCGAAGGGAGGTGTCTGAAGGACTGTTAGGAGTCCGATTTCTCCTGAGCTCACCCTGCGACACACGAGTGGAGAGGGCTTTGCGGCCGGGCCGAGGGGCTCACTGTGGACACTTGAGGAACAGCCGGAGAAGGACACGGGCTGAGGGGACTGACCCCAGCCCCCCCGAAAGCCCCACCCTGGGGACAGAAAAAAGACCTAGCTCGTCCCCAGAAGCAGATGACGATCCCCGAGGAGACGGCAGCCGCAGGCTTCTGGGCACCGGGCAGGGGCCTGACCCCGCACAGCACAGAAATGCCACTGGGCCGGGTGCCAGGGTGGCCGTCCCCCCGGCTCCCCCCACACGCAGGGGCTCCCAGAGAAGCGCTGAGCTGAGGGCCGGAGCTGGGGGCCGGGCAAGCGGGAGCCCTGAAGGCCGACACGCTGGAGGCCGGGGTGTGGGGCCAGGCCCGTGCCCCAGGAGGAGCGGAGAGGCGCTCTGCGGGAAAAGCGCCAGCCCAAGAGGGCAAGGCAATGGGCCGTGGCATCTGGGGCCACAGGGCAGGACCAGTGAGCACAGCCGGCTGGTCAGGGACTCGCCCTGAGACACCGGCCACTCGGGAAAGCCTCTAACGGGAATGAGCCGACGCGGGGGCGCTGATCCTTCTCCGAGAGCCTGTGTGGAGGGTCCCCAGCGGACTCAGCCCACTCTCCGCAGAGCGCCCGTCCAGGGGGAAGCGCCGGAGAGGAGATAAATCAGGGGAAGCACGGGGCAGGTGGGACAGGCAGACGCCGCCAGCCGCCCTGTGGTCCTCGCGGAGCAGACGTGGGCACGGGGCGGCAGAGAAATCTGCACCGGGCGCCCGGACGGGAAGCGGAGACGCTGGGCCCGGCCCCACGAGGGGTTGACCAGGCCATCCGGGCACTAGGTGGCCTCCTGGGTTACAAGTTCTACCAACTCGGCGGCTCCTACTGTCTTGGAGGCCAGCAGCCGAAACGGGGTTTAGGGAGCCGAACTCAAGGCCTCACCAGGCCGCGTTCCTTCCGGAGGCTTCAGGGGGGACGCAGCTCCCGGGGGTCCCTGGCATCCAGGGGCACATGCGTGCCTTGGCTCCCGGGCCCCCTATATTTCCAAAGCCATTAATGGCATCAGTCTGCCGTCTGCTCCCGTCCTTGCGGCTCCTTCTCTGACTCTGACCCTCCCGCCTCCCATCTGGAAGGACCTTTGTGACTGTGCCGAGCCCACCCAGACACTCCCAGCTCCTCGGCATCTCGGGATCCATAATCACACCTGCAGGGGCCCTGTGGCCACGCCTGGTCACATACTCACAGATTCTGAATTTAGGGGCGGTCTTTGCAGAGGGGGGGACTCTATCCTGGCTCTGGCTTGGAGGCTGAGACCAGACAGGGCGGCCAGCACAGAGGCGGGGGGCAGGGGGGGAGGCGGCTGGGGGCTGCGGACGCGAGCCGGCGACGGAGCAGGTGAGCGCCGGCTCGCACGTCCCCGGTCACCGTCCGGAGGCACACTGCGCGTCTCAGCCTCTTGAGATGCACAGCTCGGTGACTTCCCAGCAAATTCTCCACGACGTGCAAGCTCCGCCAGGTTCTCACGTTACAGTGTCCTCGTCACCCAGGCGACCCCCCTTCACATGGCTCAAGGGGCAGCTGATGGCATTTGCTAGTGGTTGAATGTGGGACAGGAGACAAGATTTCTCTCTCTCTTTTTTTAATGTTTTTATTTTTTCTTTTTGAGAGAGAAACAAAGCACAAGCAGGGGAGGGGCAGAGAGAGGGAGACACAGACTCCGAAGCAGCTACAGGCTCCGAGCTGTCAGCACAGAGCCTGACGTGGGGCTCGAACCCATGAACCGTGAGATCATGACCTGAGCTGATGTCAGATGCTTAACTGACTGAGCCACCCAGGCACCCTGAGACAGGATTTCAAGGGTGATCTGGGGGCTTCACAGGACGGACGCCCCACTGAGTCTGGGTTGGCACGGGACAGCCAACCGTCCAGTTTCAGACACTGACATCTGAGATGCCCGTGAAACACCCAGGCAAGGGCTCAGGACCATCAGCGGGCTCTGGGACACGGAGTCAGGAGACGTCCAGGCTGGAGTGGGGACTCTGAATGGCGGCAGCAGGATGGCATTCGGGGTTCCGGACGGGTGAGACGGAACCACTGAGATCACCAAGGCAACCAGTCAACAAGGATGAGAAGCCGTCCAAAGACCAGCCCTGGGAACAGGAGAGAGGGGGAGAAACTCTGCCCAGGGGTTGGAGGATGAGCAGCCAGGGCAGCGGACAGGTACCAGGCATGTGCAGTCTGGGACGCGGGACTTCTAGAAGAGGCTGGCCCAGTGAGTCAGTCCTGGGGAGAGGCCACACAAGGGCAGGGCGAGGACGTGGCATGCTGGGATCTGGCAACAGGGAGTCATCAGTGGACGTAAGAACAGGGACTCCGTGCTGGACACCAGGGAACGCTGGGCTGAGAGACGCTGCGGACCCAGGGGTGCGGTGGTGGTCGGGGGGGCACAGCCAAGTTGCAGTAACTGGCCTCCCCTGAAAAAGGCCAACAGGCGGCATCAGACCAATGCCAGCCTCGGAATCTGAAGCGGGTGTGGGCTCACGGGGCAGAAAGACGGAGCACCGGCTGCCCCGACCCCGTCGGTCTTCTCTAGACCAGCACCACCAAAGGCAGTGACCCTGGGAGACACTCCCACCTGGCAAATGTTGGACTCTCCCCAGACCCCCACCCCACCCCTGCCAAGCAACAAGGAACAAGGACAAAGGCCACAAGCCCACCTGGCCACCAGTGGCAGGGGCGTGCAGCCCGGCCAGCCCGGCGCTGGCACGGGGACTCACGGGGACAGGCACACCGCGGGCCGCGCCAGCTCGGCGCAAGCTGGGTTCCTCAGAGACCACCGTGCGGGAGCAAGAACAGAACCGGGTTTGGGAGCGTGCGTTAAAATCCCCAACGGACAGATACCGCCTCCCGGGACCGAACTCCCACAAGTGGCGTCACATCCATGTCCCACGCCCACGGTTATTAGAACACGTTTAGCCCTAGTTTGTTTACAAAGCTGAACACAGAGCGTCGGGCACACACTTGTGCACGTATGCATGTGGTTCACGAGGCTCACGCACTCCAGCTGGGGCCCCGCCCGGAGTCACGGGAATGATCCCCATCCCGCGGGCGTGTTCGCAGGCACGCCCACGCACACCGAACACCCCAGTCGAGTGCAGACGTGGCATGAAGAGTGGGTTGTGGCCATGGCCCTGCAGTGGCCCTGCCCAGCGGGTCCCCGCGGACCCAGACCTGCGCCACCCGGTCAGTTTCATGCTGTGCAGCGGGTTCCTGGTGCGTGCACTCGGCGGTTAGTCTGCGAGCCCCGTGCCCTCCACAAACACCGAGTCAAGGTCTCCTTCCCGCATGTGACCCCGCCCTCAGCCCTGAGCCCCGCCCCCTGGTGGGGGGACCTGCTCCGCACTGCCATGGTCCCTGCTAGGGAGGTGGCACTCAGGGGTCCACACTAGTCCCCGTGGGTGACTGTCCCACGCGGGGCTCGGTACCGGGACAGCTCTGTCCTACAGACAGGTGGCACCTCCCTGTGCCGGTGCCACCAGCGAGAAGGGGGGGCTCCTTGCTGCCCTCCGCCTGCCTCACCCGCCGTCTTGCTCAGCGGGTGCACAGCCTGCCCGTGAAGACGTCTTCTTCTGGGCACCCCACATTCTCAAGAATTTCTCAAGGCCCCACGCTCTGGCCTGGCGGGCAGAGGTGAGCAGTAAGGGCTCTGCTTCCGGGCCCTTCCTCCTGCGAGTATACAATGCCCACGAGAGGCTCATTCAAAGGCCTCCTGGTGAAAACAAAGCCACCTTGGCAGTCCCGACACGGGGCAGCGGCTGAGGCCAGGGCGTCCTGGGCCGGGTCACCGGGCCTGGGAGTGGGGGTCTGCTTCAACCAGCCCTGTGGGGCCCTGGCGGCAAGGCCCGAGCACAGAACAGGCTGGAGATTTCCAGGAGCCTGAAGAGCGCAGGGCCCTCTTCTCCCCGAAGCGAGGATCAAGTGGACTCGTCTCTAGACCCGACTTCTGGGAACCTTAGGTTAACGTGAACGCTTCGCATTTGTGAAGGAAAGGGTGACCGAACAGACCGAGGCCGGCGGAAGAGACGCAGGGGTTCAGGCCCTCGCCTTTCTCAGTCATAAACTGCTACCCCTTAGGGGTAATAAGCCAATAACAGAAGCGATGTGTGTACTATTTATGTCACGAAGGGAATGATCAGAACTAAAAATAACACCACCACTGACGGAATCAGAAGGTGAAGGAGCGGGGCCAAGACGGCGTAGTCTGCGAACTAGCTCATCCCTCACGACATCAACAAACTCTGCTCAAAGCTGCTGTGTCGAGAAATAGCCATTTCTCCAAATCTGTGAGCTCGTAAATGGTCCCATAAGACCCAGGAAGAGGATGCAGTCTCACAGATGAGCAGAACCCACACGAACCCAGACAAAAGGCCAGAGAAGGCCTGCGTCCCGGGAGCCGAAGCCAGAGAAGCATGTGATGCCGGAAACAGAACATAGAATGGTTGGAAAACACAGAACCAAATACACTCACTGTGCCACGGAGTCCCTGGAAAATGACCCGACGGGTAAAAAAGCAAAACCAAACAATAACACGGCACACACAGATGGCAGCCAGGGCTGCAAGACCCAGCCTGAACGGGGGAGAAAGGCCCAACAGACAAATGCTGGGAGAAAGAAATCGAAGGTCAAAACATCAGTATCCTGAAGGTTCGATCTAAAGCAGATGCAAAACGAGGTGGGTCCCATCCCGCCAGGTCTGAAGCACAGGGCGCACCAGGAGGGGCGGCTGCCGTGGAGACGCGCCTTCAAGACGGAGGCCAGAGGACACGCAGAAGCCCCGGGAAAGGCGCAGAGGGACCCGCTGGCCGCGGACGCTCTGGTGCCCAGAGGGCATCGGCGACAGCCAACACCAGACGCAGAAGACGGGGGACGTAACCAGCACTCAGGCTACGTTACGCTTCAAACTCTGTATCGCGGAAGAATTTCTGCTTTCCTTTCAAGCCCCCACGGAACATTCACACAAATCAATGCCACATGGACGACACAGAGAATTTCCAAACACACACGAAACCCCACAAAGGACAGACTACAACCCCTGAGCACACTGCCGCAGAAGCGAAAAGCCAGCGAGAGGAACCTTCTGACACTTCTCTCTTCAACATTCAAAAATCCGGCATGAAAATGAAGAAAACGTGGAAAACAAAGAAATGAACACTTTGCATGTCGAGAATTCTGGGAACTGCCTGACGTCCGGCTCAGAAAGTAATTCGGAGTCTTACGCACTTAAGTAATTAAAAAAAGGAATCGAAACAAATAAATTAAGCACTGGACTCTAAGAGTTAGAAAAAGCACCAGAAAATTAAACCACATGCTGTCCAAGGAAAAAGAGGAAGAGGATCATGAAGAGGACAGAAATGAAAGGAATTGCTGGTTTGGGACACGGGACCCGGGGCACATGGGCAAGAGGCCACCCGGGGGTCTCCGGGGAGGGGAGGGGCAGCAGTGCAGGTGAGGAGAGCTTTCCGGAACAGTCCCAGAACTTCAAACCAAACCAAACCAAACCACACCCGCTTTCGTCACGAAGTCCTCCACGGCGCGGGACCAGGGAGGGGCGTGGGGGCCGCGTGCCTCCGGCCTCAACAATCCTCGGCCTCCGCCATTCTGTTTCCTCTATTAGTATCCATTTGCCTGTAATCCCATGGAGTGAAATGTCTCAACCTTACACATGGGCAGCAGATGAGTCCTGTTCTTTTTAAAAGGAGATTCTTCTCATTAAGATACTGAATTTCAGAGATAACGACGTCACAGGGACTGCGAGGACAGCACCGCCAGGGCCCAGGGCCCTGCGTCCAGGCCCGCCCGCGGCTGGTGGCCGCGAGCGCGGAGCGCCGGCCGCCTGAGTGCTTGGCCCTGAAGAAGAGCGAGTCCCACGTCCGTCGATGCTGTCAGGGGCGGCTTGAAACGTGCCAGAGGCTTCAAAATCCCGTGTCTGGCCACACCGTTCCTCGGGAGGGGGCCGTCTCCACGCAACTCGGCTGGATTCTCCTCTGCTGAGTAGTTTCTCAAAGACCCCTATCAAGTGGCCAGCTAGAAGCCCTGGCGGCACCACGGACGCTGCAGACCCAGACCGCTCCTGACAGACCGCCCAGCGGCGCTTTCTTCAGAGCAATGAGCTGTGTCACGACGCAGAAAGCTTCTCTCAAAAACGTGGTTCAGACCTGACTCCACGGAAAATAAAATTGCTTAAATGCAAACAGGGTCCATGCAGGCCGCCATTGGGGGCGATGACCCCTCCTATGCAAGGCGTCAGAGGGACACCACTTGGCCACGCGGATTTCTAGTTCAGAAATACACGCGACTTCTCGCTTCCATTTTCCTGGCCCTCACGACAGCCCGTGATGTTATTTTAAAGGAGTCCTGTGCGCACGGGTCCCTGGGCCCTGGCGCAGCTCGGGCTCTTGGAGGGGCACAGCCATCTGTGCTCTTGTGCGCCGTGACTTCGCGATGAAGCAAGTGTGAGATCTCCCCCACTCCCTCTTTCAGAACGATCCTGAAAGCTCTTTAGAAAACCCTTATAATGTTTCTAATTTTTCTGTCTCCTGCAGGAAGAAAAATGGCTTTTTGGAAATATTTGCGAGCTCGAATTGAGCAAGAGCTGTACATAAAAACCTGGCATGTACTCGGGAACTTGGCTTTCAAGAAGTGTGCAAACGTACTTCCGGGAGCTATAAATAGAAGCAGGCGTCGCCCGTGCAGAAATGGTGAGCCGTCCTGGAAGTTCTCACTTATGAGCGCGGCCATCAGAGGCAAACGTGACTTCCAGAAGGAAGCGACAGAACACTCCTCCTCCACGTTCGCCGTCGCACGTTTACCGACAAGGTGTCGCTGGACGCGCACCGTAAGCCCCACGATCCCAGCGCAGCAGCAGGAAGCTGGGAACGGTGCGTGTTCAGGTTGGGCGCTGGCCAGGGCCTGCTGCCTGCAGGACCCCCACCCCCACCCGCACCCGGGAAGGGCTCCCAGGGGTGACCGCCTATGACAGCTGGGGAGACCCGAGCTGCACAGCGTCAGCGGCCTGCCCAGGTGGCCGGGCCAGGCACTGTGGACACCTGCATGCAGCCGCCGTCCAGCCTCCCTCCCCTGGGCCCTGGCCGGGCTCAGCTGGCGCAGATCGCACGTGCTTCTCTGAGAGCCATTTGGATTATCCTAAACTCAGCGAATAAAAATACAGCCTTTGAAAATTAAAAATAGTTCCAGTGGTCGAGGAAGGCCACAAATCTCTGCAACTGTCCTTGCCACTTCGGTTACGTAAGGTCAAGTTTACGTAACTCGAACAAGAATGCATTTCAGAATTTCCTTCCTAGCAACCTCTGAACGTTTGCTTATGTATTTCACCTAACAGCTGGGCCGCCGCACGGCCAGGATTACCTAATACTGACAGTTGAAATATTTAAAAATAGAAGGTGTTTCTTCCACTTGGCAGGAGAAGAGGGCAGCAAAGGGGCTGCGTTTCTTCGGGCGGGCGGCCCCGCCCAGCAGGAGCCCGGCCGAACTCTCTGGAAACCGAGGTGCCCGCCCCGCCCCTAATATCCAGCTAGGAGCGCAGCATCTCGGGGGTCAGCGGACGGCTGGGAGCGTGGGACTCTGGTGTGTGCTTGGGTCCGGAAGAAACCCCTGGAGCGTGCTGACGTTCAGCCCTTACCGTGCGCTCACCTGGGTTCCGACGGCGGCGGCTGCTTGCCGTCCTCGTGGGGGAACCAAAGTCCCAGCAGCACGAGATGCCCGCGTGACTTAAGGGGGACCCTGCCGCCATGAGAGCCACAACGGCCAGCGACCCGCGGTCCTGGTGCGGAGTCCGACTTGAGGCCGGGCAAGCCTGCTCCTCCCGTGCGGAGACACGGGCCCCCGGCCCAGGACACGAGCCCCCGAGAAGCAGGGACACCCCACCGAGTGCGGCTTGGGAGAAAACGCACTCGTAACTCTGAGCAAACGCCGTCTGTTAAAAAGACAGAAACGATGTCCACTTTAGAGACGCTGCCTGGAGATCCGCTCCCTGGGGGGGTTGGGGTTCCTTCCCGTAAGTCCATACGCCAAAGGGGCCCAGCGCCAGGTCCCAGGGGCCCAGCTCCCCCCACGCTGGGGCTCAGCATCCCCAATGGGCACAGCTTCTCAGCAATCCAGGACCAGACCTCATCTCCCCGCCGAGGGCGGCCACATCCACGCCCCCACCAAACTTGTGGCGACCCCACCATCACGGGCTCAGGGCCACGGCCATCCACGCCTCCTCCTCTTCCCTCAGAGCACGCCCGCCCCCCAGTTAGTCTGGTCTACTTCCAGTATTTCTAGAATCTGAGCGACGTCCACCAGGCCCGCCCTGTCTGACGGCCTGGACCAGGCTCCCCGTCCCTCACCGCTGCCCCGTGCGGCCACCACCGTCACGGCCTGCGGCACACCCTCCTCTGCTCAGAACCTCCGAGAGCTCTCCACTCACCCGCGGGCAAACCCCTGCCTCGCAGGACGGCTCCACGTCCCCAGTGGCCTGTGACACCGGCCCCTGCCCTCGGCTCCTGTGGACCACGCTCCTCCCCTGCCTCCCGCTGGCCCCACGCTCCTCTCCTGCCCCTGCGCCGGCCG
This sequence comes from Mungos mungo, assembly GCA_004023785.1. NCBI lineage: Eukaryota > Metazoa > Chordata > Mammalia > Carnivora > Herpestidae > Mungos > Mungos mungo. The sequence goes on along the minus strand of PISW01011235.1, from coordinate 10,216 downwards.
CTCTCCCCACCGGCGAGTCCCGAGCTGCTCCTGCCCCGGGAGTCTGCGGCCACCGCGTCACGTCCACCGGGCCCGCCCGCCCCGCACGTGAGGGTCCGCACCTCTGCGCTCCTGCCCCTGCCCCGCCTCCTGTGCACGTCCGCGGCTCTCCCCCAGTATATCCTGAGCTCTGCGGACACGATGGCTCTTTGTTCTGTCCATAAGTACACGGATCCTGAGCGCTGAGGGCAGTGCCTCGCAGCCAGAAGGCCGGGTCACCACGAACGAGTGTGTGGACAGGGGAGGCCGGGCCTGGCAGCGAGTGAGGCCTTCCTGCGCCACGGTCTTTAACGCTGTAGACCGCACGCCACAAGAGTGCCGTCTCCCTCCACCGCCCTGCGGCTTCCACACAACCCCGTGCCGAGCGCGAGCGGCGCGCACAGCCGGCGCCCAGCGCCCGGCCCAGAGGGAGCGCAGGCTCCCCCGGAGCGTTCCCAGACCCGACCGGAGGGCACGCCGCGGCCACACTCAGGGGCGCGGGCATTTCTCAACAGGATGCAGTAAGTCAGAAATCAGTATCAAAAAGAGGAATTGAAAAACCTCATACCTTCAAATGAAAAACACTTCTAAACACCTCGTTTTTTTCCTCAAAGGAAACAACCGTCAAACAAAATTTAAAGAGACTACAAATTCAGTACCTCGTGTTAGAACTCCCCCAAGCGCCTGTGCCCAGAGGAGCGCGTAACCGTGGGCACCCACATCGCAAGGAAGGAAGGTAACAATCAACGCCACATGTCCAACCTGCGGGTAAAACCGCCCTCCAGAAAGCAGAAAAGAGGTAAGAGCAGAAATAACGAAACAGGAAATAACTGTGTGCCAGGGCACGGCAGGGGCAGAGGTGGGGACTCCGAGGGACAAGAAAGTCACAGAGCCGACAGGACACATGATGTGCTCGGCCCCTGCCACCAGACCCGCGTGTCCCCGCGCCCCCGGCGGGCACGCCTCGGCCCCTGCCACCAGACCCGCGTGTCCCCGCGCCCCCGGCGGGCACGCCTCGGCCCCTGCCACCAGACCCGCGTGTCCCCGTGCCCCCGGCGGGCACGTCTCGGCCCCTGCCACCAGACCCGCGTGTCCCCGTGCCCCCGGCGGGCACGCCTCGGCCCCTGCCACCAGACCCGCGTGTCCCCGTGCCCCCGGTGGGCACGTCTCGGCCCCTGCTACCAGACCCGCGTGTCCCCGTGCCCCCGGCGGGCACGCCTCGGCCTCTGCCACCAGACCCGCGTGTCCCCGCGCCCCCGGCGGGCACGCCTCGGCTCCCGCCGCCTGCAGGGCTGCCCGGGAGGGGGTCGGCTGGGAGAGCCGGGGAAGGGCGGCCACGCAGATGCCGGGCCCCTCGGCGGTCCTGGCCCGACGGCGCCTGGAAGCTGCCCCGGCCGGCGGCGCGGAGGGCCTGGGTTTGGTCCATAGCACACCAGGCGGTGCCCGCTGCCGGGAGGCTCCAGAAACGGGCTTCTCCAAAGCGGCGTCTGCGGCGCCACCGGCTCGCACAGTACACGCGACCCTGGACAGTAAGTCCTGTCTCGATCGACAGTGACCGAAGAACGTGGGCAAGGCTGACGCGGCCACCTCCCTGGCCCTGGCTACAGACACCGGACGACGCCCGTGAAGAAGGGTCCACGTGCTCCGGGCACATCCACCTCCTGCCGTGCCGCCCTGACCTGGAGGACACAAAGCTGGTGAGGGACACCAACGTCAGGCACCTCAGTCGGTCCTGGGCACATGTCTCCGACTGGCGGCGCTTCTGCTCACAAGTCACAGGAGAGCCGGCCCTGGAAAACCCTTCCTTCCACCAGAAAATCACTTTCAAACACCCCATGGGGACGTGCAGGGGTCTCCGCTTTCTGCAACAACACAGATCGTGGGGGCCCGGTGCCACCACCACACCCGGGCTCATGTGGACACGCGGCCGGCATCGGGCCCAGGGACACGCCCCTCAGATGCCCAAGTGCCGGCTGTGCCCTAACCAGCGAACGCTGGCTTCCCCGGCTCCTGTTCCCCCCGCAGGCCGCATGGCAGGTTCGCAGGGACGCTGTATGCAGGGTCTACGGTGTCAGCAACGTACAGAATTTCAGGGGCGAGAACAGCTCGTGACAGACATCAATAACCCAAGAAATCTCACCTCTACCCGGGACAGGAAAGGCCGTTCCGTTCCTCCCTCAGGCTCAGGGGGCACGACGGAGCCCGGCCGGGAGCGGAGGTGGCCTCACCTGGGGGGGGGGGGGGGGGGGACTGTGAGACCCGGAGGGCGTCGGTGATGCACGAGGGGGCATCCTGGGTAAGGACGGCAGACCGGACAGCACCGGTGGACGCTCCCGGCTCCCCCAGGCCCCGCTAAGGCAGTGGGGGCTGCTTCAGCGAACAGGAGGAGCGTGGGGGAGGGGCGCCTGGGGACCCCAGGTCTCGGCTCAGGTCATGATCGCACAGCTCCTGGGATCGAGCCCCACGTCGGGCTCCGCGCGGACTGTGAAGCCTGCCCAGTTTCTCTCTCTGCCCCTCGCCCGCTTGTCCAGTCTCTGTCTCTCTCAAAATAAACTTTACAGTTAAATAGTTAAAACTAAATGAAGTTAATAAAATTAAATTAAATAACACATAAAATTAAACAAATACAACTAAATAATTAAGTAGTAAGTTAAATTAAATAAAACTTAAATGAAATTAATCTTTAGAAGTTAGAAAAAGAGCAGGAACGTGGGTGAATAATGGACCTGCCTTACCAGACACGAGAAGCCAAATCCTCCCCGACGACCGCAGGGAAAGGAGGGTCTGCTTTTCGCCACGAAGCCTCCCGGGCTCCGCGGCTGCGGCCCCGGACGGACGGCCCGGGAGACTGAGCATCGGTCCCGGGTGCCGCCGTGCTCACCCCACAGCTGGGGCCGCCTGGGGGGTGGGGGAGGGCCCCGGCTGACGACCCCAGGACCGGGCGGCCGGGCCCACACTGTCCCAGTGAGGCCAGCAGGGCTGACGGAAGACGTGCCCACGCGGGGCAGGGGCCCAGCCTCTGGGGGATATCCCCCCAAGATGAGCAGACGGTGGGAGCACCAGACGGGCAGGAAACCTGTCACCATGCAAGGCAGGGCCCAGACAGACAGACCGCAGGACCCTGGGGAGCGCGAGGGGGCGGGGCACGCAGAAGGAGACGGTGCTGCCCCAGACATCCGGATGGCCATGGGGACAGAGGGCAAGGCTTGGGAAGGGAGGGGGACCACGCCTCCGTATTCGGAGGGAAAACGGTTTGCAAAGCCCGGCTGCACAAGCCAGGCAGAGCTCATCGCGACTCTGAGGGCAAATGTCACCTCGAAGGTGTGCCAGGGTCCCCTCCACCCACACGAGGCACCCGCTGTGGGTGAGAGGGAAGAGGGGCCTCCTGCCCTGCGCGGGGTAGGGGGGCTGAGGCCGGCCCAGTGTCACACCCAGCTGTGACACGCTCGGCCCTCAGACCTCCGCGCCCGTCCCCATTGCCAGCGTTGGTAGCCATTCACACGTGTCACGGAGAGCCCAGGTCCAGGGAGGTGTGAGGGCACACAGAGGGGAGCACAGGGGAGTGGCGGGGGGAAGGAAGAAGGGACACAGAAGCGGGGACTGCCTGCTTCTCTCCTGGGCATTCGGAGCCAGAAGGACGGGCCTGTGTGCCCCCGTCCTGGGACAAGCCCAGGGATCCGACCAGCGTGAGCCTCCTGATGGGCTGGCAGCTCTGGGACCCGGAGGGCCGGGCTGCAGGCTCTGATGCTGCTCGGCTCCCGGGGCCGTGGGGCAGGCCCTGCGCCGTCACCAAGGGAGGCCAGTAGCCGTGAGTGACGTCTGAACCACGAAGTGGGGTGGGGGACTAGGTTAACGGGACAGGGAGGGAGAGGGAGGGCCTGTCTCTCCTCTGGAACCACTGTCCGGAGGCACAAAAGCACACCCCAAACTACACCATAGAGCACCGTCCTTGGGAAATAATCCAATCTCCTTGTGTAAATTGTACCCAAAAGGGAACTAACTCATCAGACTCCCCAGAAAAGCAGCAGCGGCCGCTGGAAACCTGGGAGGCATCTGGGAGGAAGTGGCGGGCACCGTGGTCTGCATTCGGAAGCAACCTCGGCCCTCCTGTCCCTGAGGCACAGGCCCCGGGGCCGAGGGACGGCCCACAGGGGCACCCGCTCGGCCGTGCTCCTGAGGGTCGGCATGGCCACGCTCTTCGCTCCAGATCCAGCTCCTCAGGTTCTTGGGAACAGGACTCGAGCCCCGGGGACCTGCACGGCCAAGGGCCTGCCAGCTGACCGGTGGCAGCAGGTGTCCCCTCTGGGGGCCCAGACCCCGTCGCCGGGCTCGGCGTCCGAGAGAGACATGCACAAAACACCGAGCAGGCGTGGGCACCCGCCACAGGAAAACCCAGACGTGGCTCGAACCGTAGACGACAGAGCTGAAGGAAAAGCCCAGAAGACTGAACCCCACAGGACGCGTTCTCAGGTAATGCAAAGCACTTTTACGTTAGGTTCCCGGCATGGGCCGGTTTTGCTTTGTTTTAACCAGAAGCCCCAGGGCTGCGATCACTAAGTCCTCGGGGCTGGTGGGGGGAGGTGGTCTTCCTGGAGGAGGCGCAGAGCCGCGAGCTGGAACCAGCAGACGGGAGCGTGCGGGACAGGAGACGGCGGACGCCTGCGTGGAGCATCTCCTGTGTGCCGCACGCTGTGCCAGGTGCCTGCCAGGCTGAGTGGTCATGTGACCCCAGAGGACGGGCCACCTGCTGGAGGGGCCATGCGACCCCCAGAGCTGCTGGGATCCCAGGCCTGACCCTACACTCGCTTCCTGCGATCGGGAATCCGAAGCAGGAGCACAGGCCAAACACGGACAGCCTGCAGGAGGGCCCGGGGCCCGGGGCAGGGGTGGGAGAAGCTAATGGCAGGACAAGCCAGGCTGCGCTGACCGCTCAGGGGCAGACGGGCTGGGAGCCTGGAGAAGGCGGGTGGGGGCGGGTGGGGGCGGGCAGGTCTTGTGGGAAGAGCCTTTCCGCAGTCTGGGCCGGTGCTGGACGTCAGGTGCGCCCTGAGGCCTGGGGAAGCAGGCGGGCACCCGGCAGGACATGACGCAGCGCGGCGCCCTGCTGCCCGGGGCTGCTCCGGCTGTGAGGTCCCCTGCGCCCTAAAGTCGCTCCACAGCACGTCCAGACCACTCGGGGCGCACGCCACACATGGACAGCGTGCGGCCTCTTCGGATAAAAACACAGTCACGCCGAGGCCTCGAGCTCACGTGGGCCCAGGCTCCTGGGTCCGGGCTGAGTCGCCGCTGCTCACGGGTCCGTCGGGCGAGCCTGTGCCGGGAGTCCCAACACTGAGCAAACCAGCAGGACTGTCCGTCCTGCTCAGTTTTCCAAACTGAGAACTTTACTCTGACGTCTTCATGTCCTGGGTTCCCCGGGTCCTCCCAAGTGGAAGACAAGCAAGCAGGAGGGGCCCAGGAGGCCCCCGGGGCTCGGGGCGGATGCGCCCCGTGCGCCACACGTGTCCACCCGCCGCGGCGGGCAGCCCGGCTCCGGCTGCGACCGAGCACGTGGTGGGGGGGCACCCCCTCCAGCCCCAGGGTCCCGAGGGCGCCAGAACCAGGAGATCTGAGAGAATGACCTCCGCCCCCACGAGCCCCGCCCCGGCCGTCCCCACCCGGCGCTCGGCAGGAGCCCCGCGAGGCAGCGCGATCCTTCACCGCGCCCCGTCCCCCGCCCGGAACCCCGGCTTCGCGGTACAAACGCACGAAGGAGCACCTCATGCACCGAGTGACAAGGATCATCGGGCGGGCTTGGTTCCCGGGGCGTCTACTGGTGGAAGGAACTCATCCGCGCAGGTGCCAGCCAGGGAGGTGTTCTGGAGCTTTCCGGGGGTCGCATGGGGTCGCGTAGGTCTCATATTTGCATTTGCCTCATGAGATGCGTTTCCTCTCACAGAAACGTGCCTGGGCGGCCCCGCCCCCCGCTTCCGCAGCCTCTGACGGGTGCTGCACACACGGCGGTGACGCCCCGGGAGTCCGGGTGTGAAGCTGACCCCGCTTTTCGTCTTAGTTTGCCTCAAGTTCTCCAGAGCTTCTGTGGTTTCTTCAGAGCCGGGACCCCACCTTTGTCGGACGGCTTCGTAAGGAACCTCCCTAACTGAGCCGGTGCACATTTCAGGGGCCCGGTGCCTGCGTCCCGCGCCTGGGAGCCCGCAGGGCCACGACCTTGTCTGAGGCTGTCTCTTCTCCAGGGGCACCTGAGCACTGGGGGTCCTGCCCCGTCACGCTGGGGGCCCAGTGGGGGTGCGCGGCTGCTGGGACGGGCGCGTGCCGACCGCAACAGCCCCACGCACGCCGTCGGGTTCACCGCGGGCGTCCGGCGCCTGCTCGGCCCCGCTTTCCCCCACCCTGCTCCCGGACGCCCGGGGCCTCGCCTCAGCCCCCCGCACTCGTGTGGTACATGCGCGTGCCAGGGCTGCTGAGCGTCCGCGCCCCCGCCCGGGTAGGGAAGCCACACCCAGCGCGGTCGGCACCGTTCGTCTCCTCCATAACAAAAACGTTTTTATGATCAGAAGGAAAAGTCTGTCACTTCAAAACGATGACAAGGATCCTGAAATGAGTGACGTCAATCTCTTCCGCGTCCGTCCACTGTAACCCGAGCACCTGAGGCAGGCGGCTGTGTGATCTGGGCCCTCCTGCTCCCCAAGACGCCCACCTCTCCCCTGCTCTGTGGTCCATCTCCGACACCCCTCCCCACCCAACGGAGTGAGGCGTGGCTTCCTTAGGACCCCAGCCGGCTGTCGGGTCTGTGCCCCAGGTCCCCACCCGCGAAGGAGAGCCACAGCGTCCGGGAAGCCAGAGGTGCAGCCGCGTCCGTCACGGGGCCTTCCCACTTCATAAACAAGCCCGATGCTCGTCCGGAGAAGCAGCCACACAGACCCGTTGTGTCGGAGTGTGGGCAAGTGGCTGGGGGTCTCCTCTGCAACACAACTGCTCACAAGTACAAATTCTACTTTTAAGTTTATTTACTCAGAGAGAGTGTGCAAGGGAGGAACGGGGAGAGCGGGGCAGAGACGGAGAGAGAGACAGAAAGAGAACCCCAAGCAGGCTCTGAGCTGTCATCATGGAGCCCAACGTGGGGCTTGAACTCCCCAACCCTGAGATCATGACCTGAGCCAAAGGCGAGAGTCGCACTTAACCGACTGAGCCACTCAGAGGCCCTACAATTACAAATTTACAGACGAGGAAAAACAGAAAGAAGGAAAGGCTTGTTTACATGTAAGAAGTTACGGGGGAAGGTTAAGACAGCAGGACTCAATAGAACTCTGGCGAGTTCCTTCCACGACCCAGACTTCTCAGCCGTGAGACGTCCCCGCTGAAGGAGGGATCTCACGTCCTGATTCACCAAGATGGCACCAGACGGGAACAGAGCTTTTGGACTGAAGTAGGACTCGGTAAGCACGACGTAAGGAGAGCCGTCATCAGAGGAAACCCGTGCTGAGGACACCGTCATTCAGAGGCGGCAGCAGGAAGTGGGAGTAGCTCGACAGCAGGGGGGGGCCACCTGGGGCCCGTCCCTGCTGGGTCCCTGCTGGGTGAACCGCCGCTGCTCCACGGAGCGGGCGCCCTGGGGACGCCGGAGTCCTTCCTGCGAGTCGTGGGCGCGTCGGCCTGCGCTCACACTGCCGCCCGTCCAGAGAGGGCTTGGGTGACACTCCAGGGCCGGCGGGGACGGACAGAGAGCTCGGCGCACAGCGCTCCTGCCCCCGCACCGAAACCGTGTGGCCGTGTTAACTGTCAGGCCCTTCTTTAACCCAAGTCAGCATGTTCTGGTGCGATGGACTCGACCGTGGGCGGGGCTGGCCGAGCGTGGAGCCACAGCGGCCTCCGTGGGGCCTCGGCCACCGCCACACCCCCAGCCCCGTGTGCGCCCCCTTCCTCGCCGGCAGCTCAGGGACACGGCTTCCCCACTGCCAACACTGGCCGCCAGTGACATGCACGCAGGAAGCAAAGCCACCAGGAACCGCGGCGTTACCTGCCTCTGCCCACCGGGGCTGTGGCTCCCGGGGCGGGGGACGACTCGCTTCGGCTCCCTGGGGGCACCCTTCCCAAGACACCGTCAAGGTGGCAGTGGCCCGCAGAGGACAGGAGGAGGAGGAAGGGCCCACAGGGACATTCCTGGGACCCGGGACCCACTCTGTCACAGCTGCGCACGGGACGTGAAGGGACATGTGTCCAGAACTACTGAAAATCAGACGTACATGTTTGATCCTTCTATGACTCCTGCAGACGGCATTTTTATCCCCATCTGAGAGATGAGCAAAGAAAACAGAAACTCCGTGACCGGCCTCAGGCCACAGCCACTGGGTCGCAGGACCCCGGGCCCCCAGCCCAAGCGCGAAGCCCACGGGCGGTCCTACACTAAGCAGAGTCCCACAGCCACTGGGAGCCCCTCTGTTCGCGGCGCACTTGGAGACGACACCTACTTGCCCCCTTTGCACGTGCGTCAGGCCACGTGAGGGTCTCCTCTGCACCCCGCCTTGCTGAGCACCGGACACCCAGCCGCACAGGGACCCACGTTTAAGCAAGAGTAACACTGGCAAAACGAGCTGAAGGCCGAGTGACGATCAGCACAGTTTACAGGGACGGAAATGAGAGCCCCTCGTGTGCTGCTCTGAAGCCCCCCCACCCCCGCCCCCTCCGCGCGGGGTCCCGAGTCAAGGAGCGGGCACGGAGGATGAAGCAGCAGAAGCCGGGACGGGCCGAGGCGTCCCGGCGTGCGGCCAGGTGAGCGCCAGCCCCAGGAGCACAGAGCACGGGAGCACCGTCGGGGGCAGCAGGGGCCTGTGTCTGGGGAAGTGCCAACCTAGGCCGCCCACAGAGAGTCACTCTGCAGGGAGGGACTGGTCTTCTCCTGGTAACTCCGGCCTCTGTTTGTGGGCGCGGGGGCGGGGCGGAGGTGATGGGGGCTGGAGCAGAGGCAGGGCGCTGCCTGCGGCGGGAGCGGTGCACATGGAGGCCGGGGACCACTGCGACAGAGGTCTCGGCGAAGGTGAGGGTCTGCGGCCACCTCTGGCCCGGGCCTCATGGGGGCGAGGGACTCTCAGAAAGGCCGCGTGGCCAGTGAGGACCGAACGGCGCCCAGGCCGGGAGCTGAAATCCAGGAGGACACTGGATGGGGGGAGGTGTTTCACAGACAGAAAAAGCCCAGAAAAAATGTTTCCATGGCTCTCTAGATTTGGAAAATGTTGCTTAAGGCACAGTATCTGGGAATCTTATATATGGAATGAAAGACTCATAATCGCACCAGATGTTTTTTAGTTAATAAAAGAAGGAAGAGACGCTTAGGAGGCCATGTCACCGAGCGGCGTCAGCAAGGAGATGCCGGGCCCTGGGTGAGGCGGGACCTGCCCGCAGCCCCGTGGTGGCAGCAGACGCACGGCTCCAGCATCGGCTCGGAGCTCTTCCCCACGGACTGGACGTGGGGTCACATCTAAGAGACGCAGGGGCGCCTCTGGGAAGAACACGCCCTCTGGGTTCAAGATGGAAAAGATTCACTTCCTTGCCACCTAAGCAGCATCGAGGCAATGCCAATCCGCTTCCCCAGAGGGCGGCCTGTTTTAGCTCAGGGGAAGAGCACAGGGGTCCCCGGATCTGTCCCCACCCTGCCCCCCCGGGCCCCCCGGCGGGCGCGCCAACTCACCCGTGCTGGGCATGTGGCTCACACGGGCGGGGCTCAGCAGCTCCACAGGCTGGTCTCGGCCAGAAAGTCCATCTGGGGGACAGAGAAAGCATTTGGCTTCAGAAACTGCTCGCGTTTCCATGAAAATACTTCCCACTCGGAGTCTGCGAGGGGCTCCCCACACACGACGGAGAAGCCAGTGCCCTTCTTATTTTTAAAGGAGAACAATTTTCATTCCATCGCAGGTTATTTTTATTTGCTGAATCAGAAACGGAAAGACCCTTCGTAGGAGAACCAAAATAGTCCCCAGGACTGGACGGGACAAGTGACAGTTTCTGGCCTGAGGGCATCTGCCCAGCGGGCTGCTCCGCTTTACCGGGTTCGAGGCCTCCTTCTACCTGCTTGTGCTCATCGGGAGAGCTCTTCCGCGGGGCACGAGCTCGGAGGGAACAGGGACTTCCTGGAGGCTGACAGAGGCCGGCATGGACAGAAATGCGGCCCTGGGGGTCTGGTTGGGGCTGGTGTGGACAGAAA
>PISW01011234.1:0-42412 GCA_004023785.1 Mungos mungo | reverse complement strand
GGGTGTGGAGTTTGGTGAGTTCCTTGTAGATTTTGGATACTAGCCCTTTATCTGATATGTCATTTGCAGCTATCTTTTCCCATTCCTTCGGATGCCTATTCGTTTTCTTGACTGTTTCCTTTGCAGTGCAGAAGTTTTTTTATCTTGATGAGGTCCCAATAATTCATTTTTGCTTTCATTTCTCTTGCCTTTGGGGATGTGTCAAGTAGCAAACTGCTGCGGATAAGGTCAAGGAGGTTGTTTCCTACTTTCTCCTCGAGGGTTTTGATGGTTTCCTGTCTCGCATTCAGGTCCTTCAGCCATTTTGAGGTAAAGTGGTCTAGTTTCATTCTTCTGCATGTTACTGTCCAATTCTCCCAGCACCACCTGCTAAAGAAGCAGTCTTTTTTTCCATTGTATACTCTTTCCCATACATTTGTGGGCCCAGTTCTGGGTTCTCTATTCTATTCCATTGGTCTATGTGTCTGTTTTTTTGCCAATACCATACTGTCTTGATGATGACAGTTTTGTAGTAGAGGCTAAAGTCTGGGATTCCCATTTTGGTTTTCTTCTTCAATATTACTTTGGCTATTCGGGGTCTTTTGTGGTTCCATACGAAATTGAGGATAGCTTGTTCTAGCTTTGAGAAGAATGCTGGTGCAATTTTGATGGGGATTGCATTGAATGTGTAGATTGTTTTGGGTAGTAATGACATTTTCACAATGTTTATTCTTCCGATCCATGAGCATGGAATGTTTTTCCATTTCTTGGTGTCTTCTTCAATCTCTTTCATAAATTTTCTATAGTTTTCATCATATAAGTCTTTTACATCCTTGGTTAGGTTTACTCCTAGGCATTTTATGGTTTTTCATGCAATTGTGAACGGGATCAGTTTCTTGATTTCTCTTTCTGCTGCTTAATTTTTGGTGTATCAAAATGCAACTGATTTCTGTACATTGATTTTGTATCCTGCCACTTTACTGAATTCATTGATCAGTTCTAGAAGGCTTCTGGTGAAGTCAATTGGGTTTTTTATGTAGAGTATCATGTCATCTGTGAAGAGTGAAAGTTTGTCTTCTTTGCCAATTCTGATGCCTTTTATTTCCTTGTATTGTCTGATTGCTGATGCTAGGACTTCCAACACTATGTTAAACAACAGTGGTGAGAGTGGGCACCCCTGTCGTGTTGCTGATCTCAGAGGGAAGGCTCTCAGTTTTTCCCCATTGACGATTATATTAGCCATGGGCTTTTCATAAACTGCTTTTATAATGTTTAGGTAAGTTCCTTCTATTCCGACTCTCTCAAGGGTTTTTATTAAGAAAAGGTGCTGTATTTTGTCAAGTGCTTTTTCTGCATCTGTCGACAGGATCATATGGTTTTTATCTTTTCTTTTGTTAATGTGATGTATCACATTGATGGGTTTGTGAATATTGAACCAGCCCTGTAACCCAGGAATGAATCCCACTTGATCATGATGGATAATTTTTTTATATGCTATTGAATTCAATTTGCTACTATCTTGTTGAGTATTTTTGCATCTGTATTCATTAAGGATATTGGTCTGTAGTTCTCTTTTTTGGCTGAGTCTCTGTCTGGTTTGGGGATAAGGTGATGCTGGCTTTATAGAATGAGTTTGGAAGTTTTTCTTCTATTTCTATTTTTGGAATAGTTTGAAAAGAATGAGTATTAGCTCTACTTTAAATATCTTTGCTAATTTTTAAACAGGATTATTTAGGGGCACAGGGGTGGCTCAGTTGAGTGTCCGACTTCAGCTCAGGTCATGATATCATGGTTTTTGGGTTTGAGCCCCACATCGGGCTCTGTGCTGACAGCTCAGAGCCTGGAGTCTGCTTCAGATTCTGTGTCTCCCTCTCTCTCTGACCCTCCTCTGCTCATGCTGTCTCTGTCTGTCTCTCAAAAATAAATTTAAAAAAAAAAACATAAAAAAATAAATAAATGGGATTATTTATTTTTATTGTTGAATTGTAAGAATTCTTTTTACATTTTGGACACTAGACCCTTATCAGATGTTTGATTTGTAAAAATTTTTCCCCATTCTATGGGTTTTCTTACTTGATAGTGTCCTTTGAAGGACAAAAGTTTCTAATTTTTAGAAATGTAGTTTATCTGTTTTTGTTGTTGTTGCTTGCACTTCAAACATCATATCTAAGAAACCATTAATTAATTGAAGGGCATGAAGATAGATTTTCATCGTGTTTTCTTCCAAGACATTTATAGTTTTAGCCTTTATATTTTTGTCTTTGATCCATTTTAAGTTAATGATAAAAAAAAAAGAAAAACCTCATCATAAACTAAGAAGGGAATTTCTTCAATCTGATAATGGGCATCTATAAAAAGCACATAGCTTATCATCATACTTAATAATGAGAGACTTACTCATCATGCTAAATAATAAAGCTTAATAATGCAACTAGCATCAGAAACAAGACAAAGCTGTCTTCTCTCACCATTTCTACTCATAATTGTATTGGAGATTCTAGTCAATGTAATAAGGCAAGAAAATGAAATAAATAATGTAAAGCATCCATATTAGAAAGGAAAAAGCAAAACTGTTATTTGCAAACAGCATAAATGTCTGTAGAAAAGCAATAAATGAGTTCAACAAGGTTGAAGAATATGAAAGTCAACATACAAAAATCAATTGGATCTCTATATACTAGATAGAGTAATGCAAAAATGAAATTAAGGAAACAGTTCTGCTCAGAGTATCATCAAAAAAGAATAAAAGCTTAGGGATAACTTTGACAAAATTAGTGCAAGATTTCTATACTGAAAAATTTAAAATACCACTGATAGAAATTAAAGATATGAATACAGGGAGAGCCATTTTGTTGGGAGATTGTTATGTTGACATTTCTTCCCAAATTTATCCACAGATTCACCATTGGTGGTTGTCCTTTTATTTTTAAATTATTTCTTATGGGCTTTTTTGTAGAAATTGATGAACTGATCCTAAAATGTATATGGAAATTCAAAGGTGTATAGTAAAACAGTTTTGTGAAAGAAGAACAAAAGTGGAGGACTTATCCTTATTGATTTCAAAATTTAGATAAAGCTATAGTAATCAAGGCAGTTATGTACTGTCATGAAGAAAATAGACAAATGAAGTAGCATGCAGAAATAAATCCTTACATTTATGATCAAGTTGATTTTTTTTTACAAAATTGCTAAAGCAATTCAGTGGGTAAAACAATAGTCTTTTCAGCAAATGATGCAGAAACATTTGGATATCCATATGCAAAAAAATTAGAATCTTACCTCACACCATATACAGAAGTTACCTCAAAATCGATTGTAGACCTAAATGTAAAAATTAAAAATATAAAACTTCTAGAAGAAAACAGTAGGAAATCTTCATGATCCTGGGTTAGGCAAAGCATTTGTAGATATGTCACAAAAACACAAATAATAAAAGAAAAAATAAGAAATTGGACTTTATTTTTAAAAAAATAAGAGTTCTTTATTCAAAAGGCAACTTTAAGTCAATGAAGACAGCCTCAGAATGGTGAAAATATTTGCAAATCATATATACAGTAACATTCTTTTATCCAGAATATAAGAAGAACTCTTACTGTTTATTAATAAGAAAAAGATCACACAATTTAAAACTTAGTAAAAAATTTGGATAGGCATGTCACACAAGTAAATAGATAAATGGCTAAAAAGCACATAATAATATTCTCAACATTATTTGTCATTAAGGAAATGCAAATTAAAACCACAACAACTGTTTCCATAATTTGAATATTGTAGATAATGCTGCTGTAAACATTCAGTGCTTATATCCCTTTGAATTAGTATTTTTGTATTCTTTGGGTAAATACCTAGTAGTGCAATTGCTGGATCATAGGGTAGTTCTATTTTGAACTTCTTCTTAACTATAGAGAACTAATGGTTCCTAGAGGGAAGGTGGGTTAGGGAATGGGTTAAGTAAGTGATGGGAATTAAGGAGGGCACTTGTGATGAGCACAGGGTGGTGTGCAAGTGTTGAATCACTATATTGTACAGCTGAAACTAATATTACACTGCATGTTAATTATACTGGAATTTAAATAAAAACTTAAGAAAAAATTTAGAAAAGTAAAACAACAGTGAGATATCACCCCATACCCACCACAATAGCTATCTATTGTGTCTGGGTGTTTGCCTATGAAATGTGAAAACCTGACCACACCCAGAGTTGAACATGAATGTTCATAGTATCATTATTTAGATTGGCCAAACCTGGAGACAAACTACAATTCTATCAATTCTGTTGGTGAATGCATAAGCAAAATGTGTCGTATCCATATATTACAATACTAGACTGCAATAAAAAGCAATGATACAGGCTACAGTATGGATGCATGTCAAAAACATTGTGCTAAGTAAAAGATGTGAGATGCAAAATATTTATATTTTGTATTCCATTTATATGAAATACCTAGAGAAGGCAAGTTTCCAGACCCAGGTCGGATTCAGGATAGCCTGGGAGTGGGGATGAGAGTGGAACTGACGGCAGACAGGTGTGCAGGATCAGTTTGGATGATGGGAATGTTCAGTAACTGAATTCTGGTCATAGTTGCATAACTCCTTAAATAGGCTAAAAATACAGACTAAAAATGGTGAATTTTGTTTAAAGTTTATTTATTTTGAGAGAGCAAGAGAGAGAGCCTGCAAGCAGGGGAGAGGCAGAAAGAGGGAAAGAGAGAGAATCCCAAGCATGTTCCATTCTGTCAGCGCAGAGCCCAGTGCAGGGCTCAATCCCATGTACTGTGAGACTGTGACCTGAGCCGAAATCAAGAAAGAGTTGGTCATGTAACCAACGGAGCCACTAAGATGCACCTAAAAATGGTGAATTTTGTAGTGTGTAAATTATGCTTCAATAAAGCTGCTTTTTAAAAAGGGGTCACATTATATTCAGAGAAAAACTCAAAGAGTACAAGTTATTAATTTAAAGTCCTACCTGTGAAATATGCATTGTAATGAATGGTAATTATAAAAAGAGGGCTCCTTGTGTTTTACTAAATATATGAAAGCATCTTAGGTTCAGAATTCCTGTTCTTCTCTCTAAAGGACAAAAGAATTTTCAATGAATTTAAATTTCAGTAGAAAGAATCTAGGAAAGATTAATGGAATAGAATTCCCTGTGGTGATCATGAAACATAGGAATGAATATATAAGGAAGCCTTATGCGTCTTTTACATGACTTTAAATTTCAGTACACAGCCATGTTAACTATATACCTAAACATCATTGCATATATTTAAATGTACCATTTTGCAAATTCACTATTTTCTTGCAATTAGACCTGGAGTTCTTTGGTAGCAGCACAGATTTGGTCATTTTTAGGTCATGATAAGAAAAATAAATACCACTTTGGCTTTCGGAACAAATAATTCTAAATCAATGAATCTAATCACCAGAAACCTGACATCAGTTTTGCAAGTTCATTCTAAGCCGAAGTGAACATTCAGTGGTTGTAAATGATTGTATATATGGAAGAAAAGTGAAAGGTAATCTAAATGGATGAGTTTATCTACACTATTGGATGGTTGCTACCATTTACTCAAATACTCACTGAGGTTGCCATTGTTAAAAAAAATTGTCAATCAAAGATGAAGATATAAAAGCAAATTGGAAACCGAACTGGAAAGTAATTTTACTTTCAAATGGATTGCAAATGTAGATGTTAAGTTTGGAATGAATGTCGTTAATGACCATAGCTGAGAGAGTTCTACACCTGCTGATCACTAGAATATTATAATAAATGAGGTTGATTTTCCTGTTGACTACCCCATTTTTTCTCAACATGGTCTCATTACTTTTTCTATCACATTGCTGACCCTTAGCTATGAATGCTCACTTACAGATATAAAAATGTACTAACTCATATATGGGTTTTTACATCTATCTTTAAGTGTAAGAGGAGCAATGCCAGTGTTGCTTGTCTTTTTCTGCTTTGTTAGGTCACAGGAGGTTTGAGATGGTGAAAATCAAGCCTGTGTTACAACTGAAGAGCTGTTTTACAAGCAGCCTTCCTTACAGCAACTAAATTGTCCCCAAAAAAGCACATGAGCACATGAGCATAATGAAGCTTTTAAGTAGTTCACACATATGCATTTATATTCTCTCTCTCATGAATGACTAATTTTAATTTTTTTAAAGTAGCAATTCAGCTTGCTTTCAGAACCATTTAAGCTTAGCACATGATTTTGTTTTCCCTCCAAAACCAAGTATTCTTGATTATGAGATAGGGAAGGTTTGCATATTTATTTTTGCAAAGACAGTAGAATAAATTCTCATCACCATATAAGTGGCTTAGCTCTAATACCTCTGTCCTAAACTGGGCGCATGAGCATTTAGAAATTCTTCCAGAGATCAGAGCCATAATGGCTGGGTCTGATGGAGAACTATTTTGTGCAACCAAAAACCTGAACTCTGCAAGGGCAAAGTCAGGCCATGGACCCATTGTGTGGTTCTTAGGGAGCCTTACAGCCCAGGGGGAGCCTATCTTTCTTAATAAATATTTTAGTTAGTAGGACATTAAAGGCTAAAAATACACAGCATTCACTAAACAATCCAAGGCCACCCAAGTTGACGATGGTTGGTACTTAGCTAGAATTTTCTATGTGCCAGGCACTATTCTGAGCGTTTTTCTTATATTCACTTACATATGCAATCCTCACAACAATCTTATGAGTACTATGGTTTTCCACACTTTCTTAATAGAGAAATTGAGGTACAAAAGGTTAAGTAACATACCCAGTGTCACACAGCTAAGAAATGAAGCCAGAATTTGAACATAGAAAGTGTGGCTTTGAAATTAATGCTCTTATTGACACCTATTGATAATGAGTAGCCTAGAATAATAACAATTTATCACCGAAGAAAAAATAGCAGTACTCAAAAACTACTATTAACTCAAGACAACATTGATGATGAATTTTGTAATGAATTGTCTTTCCCCCAAACTGTAGAAATCCCACCTGTGTTGTGTTTGTACATGTGCATACTGGGAACTCTCACCCATCACCAAATCTTTCAGGGCAGTCAGACTTCTTTGTGGAATTTAGAATGAGACTGCTTGAAACTCTAAAATGGGCTTGGGAGTACCAAATGCTAGTAACACTTTTAAACTCAATTAGAATGTTTCTAGAAGTGATAAAACTGACATTTATGGGACTGCATGTTATCCACCCATGAAAACAGGAAAAGATTTCATATTTGCATCAGATTATGGCCCATAAAGTGGACTGTAGGTACTGACCTAGAACACCAAGAGGGAATGAAAGAAATTCTGTAATAGAGGCTGAAAACATGCTGTGGTGCATTAAAAAAAAAAAAAAAAGATGTGATTATTTTTAATTTGGAGATCTGAGGTGTTTTCAAGGAAGAGGTGGCATTACAACCCAAACTGTGATAGATGAATATAATTTCACCTAACATAATCAGACGGGGCTTTCAAGGGAAACGCGTATGCAAAAGCACGAAAATACAACAGGATGGAGAGTAGGCTTAAGTAGAAAGCTTGCTGGTATTGTCATTTTGTCAGCCCACTCCAGTGTTCCCTGTCACATCCTCTGGGTCTATGTCTGATATCAGCTGCAGCTGCAGTGAGCAGTTTGGAGCAAGCTTGCTTGGATAGCTTCCCATGGAAAGTGCCATCCAGGACCTTCTTTGGTGTTGTGAGCCTACTACTCCACCCACAGACAGCCATAGCCTGGAAATACTAGGGGGCTTAGGCCCCCTGAGGCAACCCTACACACTGGGAGGAGTTGGAAGGTAGAGGATATATGCTCCCACCTCCTCCCTTCAAGTGGACAATTCTAGAAGGTGCTCTGTACATTTCTGCATGGTCTTGGACATCCTGGTGGAATGGAGCCCCTGTCATCTATAGCAGTATTGTTGAGAGTGCAGTCCTATCTTGGCTTTTCCTCTTGTACTGTCTTACTCTCCCTCTTCCTTTATTCCTGTTTCATGGACCAGCTCTCCAATAAACTACTTGTACCTGTGTCCTTTCCTCAGCCTCTGCTTTTGAGGGTGTGCTTCATAAAGAGGCTGCACCACACAGCAAGGTACATGAGAGAGCACAAAAGTTTGATTGTTAAGTAGAGTCAAGAATCAGAGCTCTTAGCCAGTACTAATGCACACATGAAGCAGAAAGTGATCTGGAACTACCATTGCAGCTCTCCATTGCAGTTCTTTCTAAATGCACGTTGGCCCAGATTTAACAGACTACTTCTCCAAGCAATACTCAAGAGAACCCCTAAGACTCTAACTCACCCAAAAGGAGCTCTTATACTTCTATCTTATGTGACATTTTGCAAGAACCATGCCCCATAAATGCATAGATGCCAAATTTGTTAGCCACAAGCCATCTTAGAGAGATCAGGTATAACCTGCAAAATACAAACAAACAAACAAACAAGCTAATAAGGATGGTTTCCCTTAAAAACACCACTAGTATATTTGCCAGAGGTCAACCATATTTACAAGGAGTTTTAGCTGGTCACCTTTCTCTTTGATTGAACGCCCTTTAGTAAAGGGGTTGAATGGATTGCAGCAAGTTACTCACCCCTGCCTTTCTAGTAAGCATGAAACCTTTCAAAAACACTAAACCATGCACTATCATCTTCTGCAATTGTCAGACAGACTTGTAAAAACATACCTTTATTCTTCTTGCTTTATCTTTTTAGATAGATTTCTGGCTCTGCCACATATTAGCTCTGAGACCATGAACAAATGGCTTAATGTCTCTGAGCCTCTCACTACATTGATAAGATGTGGTATTAATTCTTATTTCAAAGTTCTTGGGAGGAATAAATGAAATAACAGTGGGGAAGTTGAGTGGAGGTTCTGGCATATGGTAGAGATTTAGATGTTGCTCTTAGATTTTCCATCCTTTTCTGTTTGTTAAGTATAGCCTTGATATCTCCCCCATCAAACTCTTGGCATCTCATGTTAAGACTCCTTAAAACCAACCCTGGCTTTATTTTGCAATTCACTCCTTGCTGATGTTCTCACCTGGTGTCTCTGCAACCCCCTGGGTTCAGTCCTGCACTCCTTACAGTGTGAAGTCTGACATGAGCGGAGGGCACATAGAGGAATGTGGTGAAAAGTGATAATGGAGTAGTGACTAAAGGTCTGATTTTGGAGGTCCTTGAATAACAAGATGAGGAACTTGGACTTTATTCCTTAGGCTATAGGATGCCAAAGAAATTGGAGCCACAGGGCGGCATTCAGTCCCCATGGCTGGTCCACATGGAAAATGGACTGAGAGATAAGAGTAGAAGCAGAGAGACTAATGTATTTAAAGCAAGGAATGACTAAGCATTGTGGCTGTAGAAAAACCAAAGAAGAAACACACAAAACTGCTAGGAAAGTGAATTTGACAGGATTGGACAGCTAATTGGAACAGTAAAGCCGAGATGTTTAAAACAGGGAAGAATCAGTGATTCACACAGGTCCTCACTAATAACAGAGGATTATAAGTATAGGAAACTATGGTGGCACCGTGAAGGGACCTTCAAGAACATGGAAATGAAGAAAGTCAGATTAGTCCATGAGGTTTTAATTGCAAGATAATAGTTCCTGGATCAGAGGGGTGTTGTCTTTGTTTTTGTTTTTGTTTTTTTACAAATTTTTAAAGGAAGAATTTGTGAATGGAATATGTGCACGCGCACACACACATACATACAAAAGTAAACATGGGCTCTGTCCAGCCAAACAGTCTTAGCTACCACATGGTAAATGTTTTGTTCCCAGGGGCACAGATTATTCCATTATGGATGTTTTTATAGCCACTGTCTGCCCAAAAGAAAATCAGCATGTGGTTAAGAATGTAGTTACTAGAATCAATTAGATCGGAGTTTAAATCTGCATTCTGTTAGATGTGTGAAAATTAAAGCTTAAGTTTCCTCATGTGTTAAGTAGAGATAATACCAGTAGACATCTTGTGGGGTTTATGAGAGCATTGTGAGATAATGCATCTAGAATACTTAATACAGTGTTGGCATATACAAAATGTTCAATACATAACAGATATTTATTTTTTAAGGTTATTTTGAGAGAAAGAGAGAGAAGGTGCACAAACAGGGCAGGGGCAAAGACGGGGAGAGAGAGAATCCCAAGCAGGCTCTGCACTGTCAGCACAGAGCCAGGTGGAGAACTCAGTCTCATGAACTGTGAGACCTTGACCTGAGCCAAGATCAAGTTGGGCACCTAACCAATTGAGCCACCCAGACCCCCCTAATAGATATTTAATAATAATGTTACTACCTTTCCTTTAGGGAATGCATACATCAAGAACTGAAGTCTATCTAAGTCACTTGTTCGGATTGTATGCTAACCCAAAAGACCTGATATTTGATAGATTTTTTTTTCCTTTAGATGCATTACCACATTCTAGCAGATTACACTCATTTTGCTAGCTTTGGAGCATCCTTTCAGGAGGCTTTACCTAGAGTCATAGTTGTAAGACACATGTTTGTGACCTATTGGAAAACTGGATCCAGACTGGAATCCAGAATTGAGCAGGGAAGTGATTTTAAAAGAGTGAGAAGTGGAGAAGTAGAAGGGTACGTGGTTTTTATCAGATGAACAAGTATTGTATTGAAAGTGTTTGGCTGTGGTTCTGCGAGGAGGACACCAAAGCAGTCTTGTCACTACTAGCACAGCGTGTGGCAAATAGTGGCCACTGAGCATGAAGGAATGAAAGAGCTTCAGCCTATTATGGTAGTGACCATACAGTCCTATCACAGAAGTCGCGGTGGATTTTAAAGAGACTAGTTTTAACACTCTGCTACTTAACTAAGCTGTATTTCCATAGACTAGTAGCTTCCTTAGTTTCTGGAGTCTAATTTCCCTATCTACAAAATGAAGAATGAATACACTGCCTTTAGTGAAGGATTTTTGTGAGACTTAATAAGAGAATGTCTATGAAATGTGCAGAAACAGCTACTGAAGAATCGTTATTTTTCCTTCCACACTGGAGAATGATTTCTGCATCTTAGCTACTTCCATATCTCTGGTACCTTGTGTTGTGCTAGTAAAGCATTGACTGAATGCTAGTTGAATGAATTCGTGAAACCAGGAAGATAATTTGAATAGGAGACCTTGAAGTTTAACAGTTCCTAGTGATGATGGGCTACAAAGTAGGGCTATTTGTGCAACTTGCTAAAATGGAATAGATGTATTAGTTGTCGTGGTAGAATAGGTTTAAGTTTAAATTAAATTTTGCTCTCTCTGTAGATAAAGTTATCCAGAATGGTGGGAGAAGAAAATTGTGATCTAGGTGCCAGACTTGCCCAGAAATATGAAAGAATGGCATAAAGATAAATAGATCAGTACTGAGTAGACTTGGGGAAAGTAGTTTTTAATGTTTTAAAGTTTTAAAATAAAAAAATAAGAAATGCAGCTGCATGTAGACCATTTACCATTCATTTTCTGAATCATACAATGTCTTATTACATTTTTTTAAAAAGGAAATGTAACAAAGTATATTTTCTGGCCACAATGGAGTGAAATTAAAAATCAATAGCAATGCAATATATAGAAAAGACTGTGCTATTTGAAAATTAAATAGTACACATCTAAGCAGAGATATAAAAAAATAGTACACATCTAAGATTCAAATAAAAAAATCATTTGGGAAATTAGAAAATACTTCAGATTGAATGAAAATTACAATACAACATATCAGCATTTGTGGGAGACAGCTAACATAATGCTTAAAGGAAAGCTTTATAAGTTTTAAATGTTTGTAGGAGAAAAGAGAGAGGCTTAAAATTAATTGCCTACCTTTCCACCCTAAGAAGCAAAGGGGGAAAACAGAACAAACTAAACCTTAAATAAGTAGAAGGAAAGAAATAAAAATAGAACCAAAAATCAATAAAATTGAAAACAAAGAATAGAAATTTTACAAAGCCAAGAGTTGTTTCTTTAAAAAGTTAAACTTCATAAACCATAGCAGGATTGATTCATAAAAAGAGAGAAGTCCCAAATTACTAATGTCAAGAATGAGACAGAGGATACCACTACAAATCCTATTAATGGTAAATGATAATAAAGGGAATAATATGAACAATTTTAAGGCCATAAAATCACAATTTATTAAAACTGAAACAACAAAACTTAGAAATCTGAATAGCCTCATAATCTATTAAATTGAATATATAACCAAAATCCACAAAGAAAACTTTAGACATAGATTAATTCTATTAACATTTAAATGAGCACCATTTTAGGGCACCTGGGTGGCTCAGTTGGTTAAGCTTCTCACTCTTGAGATGATGAATCCAGCTCAGGTCATGATCTCACAGTTTGTGAGTTCAAGCCCTGCATCTGGCTCTGCACTGACAGCATGGAACCGGCTTGGGATTCTCTCTTCCTCTCTCTCTCTCTGCCCCACCCTCCTCAAAATAAATAAATAACCATTTACAAAATAAAAATAAATAAACTAGTACCATTCTAAATAAGTTTTCAGACAATAGAGGAGGAGGAAACTCTTCCCAAATCACTTAGGGGATAAGCCCAACTCTGTTATCAAAACCTGATAAAGGTATTATGAGAAAATTACAAACCAATGTACCTCATGAACACAGGTATAAAAATCTTCAACAAAATTCCAGCATAATTGAAATTTGTACCAAGAATACAAGGTTGGTCTCACATTTGAAAGTGAATCAGTATAATTCAAAATGTGGACAGAATAAAGGAGAAATACAATAAGACTATCTCAGTGCAGAAAAGGCATTGGACAGAAGTCCATACCCTTTCATGACTAAAAAAAAACCTTTCAAAAAACTAGAAATAGAAGACAACATCTTCAATCTGATAAAGGAAACTTACATCTAACATAAGATGTAATAAGAAACATAGTGAACATTTTTCCCCTATGATCGGGAACAAGGCAAGGTTTTCTTCTCTTATCACTTCAATTTAGTATATGCTGGAGGTGCTGGCCAGTGTAGTAATGCAAGAAAAAAATAAATAAAAAGATTGAAAAATGCAGAAGTAAAGTCTTTATTCCCTGAAGATATGATTGTTTGTGTATATAATCCTCAGGAGTCTACAAAACAATCAAACTAATATGTGAAATAAGCAAGGTCACAGAAATAATTATATACAAAAAAATGGAATTTTTATATAATAGCGTTTGGCTGGTAAACTTTTAAAATCCATTTTCAATCACACCAAAAAACAAAATACTTAGGAATAAATTAAACAAAGATTGCACAAGACTTCTAAAATGAAAACTGTAAAACATTGTCAAAGAAATTAAACAAGGCCTAAATAAATACAGAATAAATACCATGTAAGTGGATTGTGTAATTCAATATTGTTCTCCCCAAATTGATCTTATAGATTCAACACAATGCAAAACTCTTAACAACTTTTTTATAGAAAATGAGAAGTGGGTCCTAAAATTTGTCTGGAAAAGCAAGGGCCTAGTGAGCCTCAAAAAAAAAAAAAAAAACAAGTTGAAGAGTTTCTTCATCCAGTTTCAAGCCTTACTACAAATCCAGAGTGATCAAGACAGTGTGACATTGGTGAAAGAATGGATAAATGAAACAGACGGATCCATAGAAAGCCCAGAAATAGATCCACACTCACATATATACAGTTGATTTTCAACAAAGTACCATGGCATTTCAGTTTGGAAAGGAGATTCTTTAACAAACAGCGCTGGGACAACTAGATAAACATAGAGAAAGAACCACACCTACTACCTCACACAATACACTGAAAATAATATTAGATAGATCATAGAATGTGAAAACTAAAACTATAAAGATCTAGAAGAAAACGTTGGAAAGTGACTTCTTTGCAACTTCAGGCTAGGCAGGGATTTTTTGGGAAATAGAAAGCCCTACTGTAAATAGTGATAAGCAGGACTTCATGAAATTAAAAACTTCTGCTAATCAAAAGGTATCATTAAGCAATAAGCTAATCTAGATAATGTGTATATGAGTTTCTGTGTACTATTGATAGTTTTCTGTGAGAAATTATTTCCAAATGAAAGGTTAACAAAAGATACCATTATGATAATAGTCAAGAAGTATTCACAATGCATATATCTGACAAAGGGCAAATATCCAAAATATGTAAAGAACTCTTAGAATTATAAGAAAACAACCCAATAAGAATTGAGCAAATGACTTAACAGACGTTACACAAAACATACCAGTAAACACATGTAAATGTGGTCAATGTCGGGGTACCTGGTTGATTTGATCATTGGAGTAAGCGACTCTTGATCTCAGGGTTGTGAGTTTGAGCCCCATGTTGGGCATAAGGCTTATTTAAAAAAAAAAAAAAGTGG
This sequence comes from Mungos mungo, assembly GCA_004023785.1. NCBI lineage: Eukaryota > Metazoa > Chordata > Mammalia > Carnivora > Herpestidae > Mungos > Mungos mungo. Next base: position 28,107 of record PISW01011234.1, on the reverse strand, counting down.
TCAATGTCATTCATAAGACAAATGCAAATAAAATCTCAATGATATTTGTTCATATTGATCAGAATTGGCTAACATTAACGTCTGCTAGTATCAAAAGTTGTTGAGAGTATGCAACCACTTTGGAGAATTATTTCTATAAAATTATACATACTTATTCCCCAACTACCCAGTAATCCCAGCCTCATTATCAAGAGAATGAAAATACTTGTTTACAAAAAGACTCTATAGGCATATTCAGACAGGTTTTATTTATAAGAAACCAATACTGAAAACAAGTATCCATCAACAAGAGAATAGATAGATTAATTGCATAGCCATACAAACCTCAGCAATTAAAGAAAGGAACTATTGGTGCATGTTACAACATGGATAAATCTCAAATATGTCATGTAAAGTGAAAGAAGCCAGTCACAAAACAGTATATGCTACACCATTTCATTTATAAGAATTTCAAGAACAGACAAAACTTAGACATGATAATAGAAATCAGGGGTGATGATTGATGAGAAGGGATCAGGAGAGAACCTTCTAGGGTGATGGAAATGTTCTATATTTTGTTTGGAGTTGTGATTACATCAGTGTATACTTTTATCAAGGCACATGAGATTGTACTCTAAAATCCTCATTTCAGTTATACATATTTTACCCCAAAAAAGAAATAAAAGACTATAACTATTTGTTTTTATGATATCCATTCATCATGCAAGGTAGAATGTTGACTCTCCTAGTGTGAACAGTAAATTTATAAAACCCTTTACCTTGGCTAAAGACCCTGAATGATTTGGCTCTTACCACCCTTTCTACTTCATGCCCCCTTTTTTACCTCCTAGCTCTTACCTAACCCTACTGGCTTTATTATAAAGTAGGTCATTTCTTGATGTTTTCTAGTTCAGACTCTTATTTTCTTCATTGCATTTAGGGTAACTTGCATTTATTTTTTTCTCTTTCTCCTTTTTTACCTTGCTTCTTTCACCATCATCATATTCCCCAGTGTATTCCCAGGCTACTGCCTGACTCAGTGAGTCTTTGTTAAATATGTGAATGAATGAATATTCCTGATGTTCTTTATGTTGATGAAGTGGTGGTCTGCTGAAACATTCCTCTGTTTGAAGTTTGATCCTTACAAATTCAAATAAAAATAACATAGTCTTATCTCTATAAGCAAAGCAGACCTTTAATAAGACTGTGCTCAAAATGAGTTTTTGGTTGATGCAACCAAACTTTTTGTATGATGCAATGGAACTTTTTCTTTCCTTTCCCTTTCCAGAATCCCAATATAGTTTTCCTTCTATTTTCTAATTAGCACTTTGTATACAAGAGACCTAATAACATGATGATACTTTCCAAACATATTTGATCCAGTACCCTATTGGTAAAATGTTTAAGCACATCAACCACATATGTACATTTATTTATTTCAAAAACATGAATATATTGCAGTACTTACTATATAATGAAACATGCACAAAAATAACATTTTTAAAAGATGCGATGAAAAATGGCTCTAACCACCCTACCTCCCTATATGCTCATCCCACTTTGAAGAGACTGCCTTTTAGCAAATATTTTGCTATATTTATTTCTACATCTAAGTATAAACCTGCAGTAAGCTTAATACTCCTGCATTTTAACCTTGCCTCTGACTATGGATTGAAAGGCTTTATTGCTTTTTAAATGAATTTATAGTATCATTTAGTGCAGGTAGGGTAGAATTTTTAGGTGGGGCATACTCTGAATTCATCTCATATAATTTTTACTGTACTTATTCTTAACATTGTTCACTGATAGTTTTTCTACAGAAGAATATGTATTTTAGAGGGAAGAAATAATGAGATTAGAGAAGTAGGAAGGCAAGTCAGGAAGAGCTATGGAAAAGGCTGTGTTGGAGCACCTGGGTGTCTCAGTTGGTTAAGCGTCCGACTCTTGATTTTGGCTCTCAGGTCATGATCTCACAATTAATGAGATCAAGCCCTATATTGCACTCTGTGCTGACAGCATGGAGCCTGCTTAGGATTCTCTCTCTCTCCTTCTCTCTCTCTGCCCCAACCCCACTTGCATGCATTCTCTCTCGCTCTCACTCTCTCTCTCAAAATAAAGAAAGAAAGAAAGAAACATTTTTAAAAGAAGAAAAGGCTATGTTGACTTTTAAAATATTTAATTACACTGTAAATATTGATAGTAGTTCATTTCAATGAAATGTCAGCTTGAGGGATTACTAATTGTAGAAAATTAGCAGTTTCTACATGTAGATAATGTTGCTAAAAATGGTGGAAACATCAAACTAAAAAGATAGTCTTTAATAAGCATCAAATCTACCATATAGCAGCCTGAGACAGGTTTGGAGATTTTAAGCCTCCTGTTACCTCTGAGACCTAAAGGAAGCAGAACATAAAAATGAGCCTCTATCAATTTGAGGCAAACCTAATCTTTGTGATCATGGCTGTGGTCTAAATCTATTAAAGATGTTCAAATTCAGTGTCCTTGGTATCACTGTGGCTTGACCTGAATAGTGAGCAATAAACTTGTGTATTATAATTCTGGTTTGAAGATATGTGCTTAGGAAGTGAAACCGACAGTCAGTGTTTTGTGTCTGTCCCTAAGCAGACTAAGAGCCTATATAAAATGACAGGTGCATTTCTAGGGAAAGAAACCCATAATGTTTTCCTATTTAGTAGGTGACAGTATGTCCCAAGGTAACACAAGCTTAAGGGGCTGGAACAAGCATGGTTATTAAAGGCTAGCAGTTTCTCAGTTCATACAAATTGAATTTTTTCATAGGCTAGAAGACTGTGGAAATCTAGTGTAGAGTACTGAAATAAATTAGCATATTAAGTGAATTTATACATTCAGGCTTGTGAGCACTTTGAATTTAAGAAAGAAACTTTATTACTTCTTGAAAGAAAAAAAAAGCAGTTCTTAAAATTCTGTGTTTGATCTCCCTATTGGAGAGGGCCTTTATGATACATGATATCATTTTGATGAGTATCCAAAGCAGTGGTTATTATATTGGTGAAAATGCTTTTCTCTTCTTTCTTTTTTCAGAATTACAGATTTAGGAAACATTAAAAGAAGATTGTATTTATCAACGGTCCATAAGGAACTGTCCTCAACTCCTCTTCATGCAAAAATCCCACTTTTCATGATCAAGCGCAAAATTGTAAGTGTCACATGAATGTTGCCAAAAATATTAGAGTCAATTCAGCAAATATTAATTATGGGCCTACTCTGTGTATAAGGTACTTTGTTAAGTACTATGGTCATATAAAAATGAATAAAATGCAATACTCTTCCTTTCCCTCCCGTGAAAGAGCTTAAAATCCACGAAGTGAGAGAATATAATTATCTGAGCACCTAGAACACCTACAAAAACGTGATAGGAAATGCAGTGAAGAGAGAAGTTCTGCTGGTCCCATGTAAGGGAAAGAAGCCCCTCTGAGTGCAGGATGAAGGAAAGGCTTCATGAAGATTACAGTCAGTCGGGCCTATGAAGGACTGTAAGAATTTCACAGGTAGAGAAGGAAAGCGAGCATTCCAGGCAGAAGGAACAGCATGAACAGAAGCATAGAGGCTGAAAATTGGTACAGATTTGCAGAACAAAGAATGATTAATCATTGTTGCCAGAAATAGCCTAACGGAAACAACAGTCCTAGAATACAACAGTCAGGTATACATTGGGAGATTTTTATGCCTGTTGTGTGACCTCTAAGACCTAAAGCAGCAGTAATGTATAGGTAGGTAAACAGTAGGCCACTGCCAAAAAGTTTGAGTGTGATATGACTGACTAGTCTTTCTCAGACTTCAGTTATTTTAGTACTACTTTACCATGTTTGTGTACACCCTGTGATGAATACTTTCCTTTAGCCACCTTTTGGGATCTTAAATACATTTATTTTAGAAGAAACCTTTAATCACTTTAATGTACGGACACCAGTGTAAGGAAGGATCATGAAAAGTCAGGTAAATATAACACCTGGAAACTAATAAAGCTCTAATAACTGATTCTTTTAAAAAAATGAAGATCTGTGACCTGTCAAAGAATTCAGAATAAACTTCTTACAGAAGTTTGGTGACCTACAAGAACATACAGACAGACAACCAAATGAACTTAGGAAAACAAACCACAAATAGCACAAGGTATTTGACAAAGGAGTAAAAAAACATCAAAAATAAACAAATAGAAATGCTGGAGCTGAAAAATACACTAAGTGGAACTGAAGAATTCAATAGAGAGCTTCAAAAGCAGATTCAACCATGCAGAAAAACGAATAAGTGACCTGGAAGACAAGGCAATCGAAATTATCCATTCAGGGGAGTAAAAAATGAAGTGGAAATACAAAGAGTGAAAAAAGCCTATGGGAATTATGAGACACAAGGAAAATAAACAATATTCACACTATGGGAATTCCAGAAGGAGAAAAGAGAGAAAGGGACAGAAAGTTTATTTAGAGCAGTAATGGCTCAAAACTTCCAAAACCTGGGAAGGTAAATAGATATACAGATCCAAGAAGCCCAAAGGACCCTAATTAAGACTACACAGACATAAAACAATTACATGGTAAGAGTCAAAGAAAGAATTTTAAAAACAACAAGAGAAAAGAGAGAAGTTACATACAAAGGAACTCCCATAAAACTATGGGGAGATTTTTCAACAGAAGCTTTTCAGGCCAGTAGAGAAGGTGATAAATATTGGGGGAAAAACTTAAAGTCAGCCAAGAATACTATACCTAGCAAAACTGTCTTTCAGAAATCATGGAGGGATAAAGACTTTCCCAAACAGACAAAAGCTGATGGAATTCATTACCACTAGACCTATCTTACAATAAATGCTAAAAGGAGTTCTTAGAGTAGAAATAAAAGGCCTCTCACAACATGCAAATATAAGACAGCAATGTAAAACTCACTGTATATTTAATAGTCAAGAACTAGGGTCTCTAACAGGGCAATAGTGCTGCATAATTCATTTATAATAATATAAAATTGCATTCACCCTTCTATGTCTAAGTATTGATTTTCTTATTCATCTAAGATTTTTTAGAGTACAATGTTAGGTATTTTCCAAGAGTTAAATCATGTGTGAGACTAATACACTATTCTATGTGTTAATGAATCAAATCTGTCATTACCTTGCTTCTGTGAGTTCAGTGTCCTTTGTCAGTTAACTCACTGAAGTTCTAGATATTTTGTTAAAATCTAAACTGATGACTCTATACATGGCTATGATACACACACACACGCCCAGTGTCATTTGTGGGAATACACTCTTTGAAAATCAAATACTGTCTTTCTTTACAAGTAAACCTTGATGAGATAGGAAGTGAACTTGACTGACTGATATTTCTTATTTAACAAATCAGTCAGATGAATTTGTGCCAATGGCCCCAAGTATCTAAAGACATAAGAAAGGTACTACTGAAACTAAAAAAAAATAATAGTACGTGTAATAGGTCCTGGGGGGTGATGTTCTATGACTCATCTACTTCATCTTCCCAGCCTCCAGTCCAAAGACTCTGGAGAATAGTTACATATAGGTTTTAAAAAATCCTGGTATGAAGAAAGCAAATTGGTCACTATTTGAAGTAACGTAAGCTCATGCTAAATTTTAAAAGGCAAAACAGTCCTAACATTTGTAACATATCTAGAACTTTTTCCTCAGTGTGGTTGAATCTAGAAAGAATTGCTCACTTTTATGTGAGATAGTCCTAAGAAATAAGCAAAGATATTTTTTCTATAGATTTCCCCATTCCAGTGAAATCACTAAGTCATAACTACTTGTAACGTATTCCAATTCTATATTTTATTAAATACAAACACGTAAATAATACATAGAGGTTAAGAGCATGGTATTTGAATTCTCACAGTTATGAGTTATGTGGCCCTGCACAAGTTTCTGTGTTCATTTTCCTCATCTATAAGATGCATCTAGTATGAGATATACATCCTATTAAGGTTTTTGTGGAGATTTACACAGGTATATAAACACAAGGCTTTAGAACAATGCCTGGCACAGTCTAAGTCCTAGATAAGGATTATAGCTCCATTTTGTCCTTTATTTGCTATTTCTTCCAGGAAGCCCTCTATGATATCCCCTCTGTGGTTTAGATATTTGGGGTATAGTTCACCATTGCCATTCATAAATTCATAATCCTTATAACACTTCCTCCCTCTGCACCTAAATCATGTTTGCTTATGTATCTCCCCACCTTTAGACTATATGTATGTCTTAATTGACTTTTATCCCTAGTCCCTATAAGTACGTGGCATGTTGTAAGTGCTCCATAAATATTTGTTCAACAAATTGGCAAATCTTACCGTGCCTCCTGACATGGGAGAGAAAATAAATGAGTTTGTCAGGGACCTTTCTAAGATGTGCTTGATGATCCCAGAAATCTTCTGCACTATTCAAACAGATATTAAGAAATTCAGTTCTAAAACTTATACTCATTTACCCTCAACCCAAGAGATGCTACAGCAGCAGAGGGTCTTTCATTTCCACTGTTGATGTAGTCTATTCCCATAGAGCCCTTATCGAATTAAAGCTGAGACATGTTTTAGGGGCACCTGCTACAGCAAGAAGCAAGGTGAGAGAGAACACTCCACCTATTCAAAATGCCGTCGCTAGGCTCCTCCTTGGTGCTGGTGTGGTGTTGCTCTAGTTCTCTGCTTTTTCTTTTTAAGGTTTATTATATTTATTTTTCAGAGAGACAGAGACAGAGTGTGAGCGGTATAGGGTCAGAGAGAGAGGGAGACACAGAATCCGAAGCAGGCTCCAGGCTCTGAGCTGTCAGCACAGAGCCTGACACAAGGCTTGAACTCATGAACCATGAGATCGTGACCTGAGCCAACCCAGCGGTCCCTCTGGTTCTCTGCTTTTTGCCAAAACTTTCTTCACATCTACTTTTTTAGGAACTGTAGAAATTTTGATGGTAAACTTTGAAGCACAGTATTTTTAAAGCTCTTCAGGTAACATTTATAAATCAGAAGTTATCAATATCGTCTGCTGTGCACTGAGCGGTCAGCTGAAGCAGAGTGGCAACTGAATACTTTTAACAGAGCTTTGAGCCCTGCAGGTTTAGTCCTCTGCACTCATAAAGAATGCAGGTGCACTCAGACCCTTCCTGCTTCGTTCATATAAGTTATCTGCATCGGCCCTCTAGGCATATGGTTTGCAACCTCGATTTAGAGGATAATTACTAAATGGTCCACTTTGCCTTGATTCTTTAGCCAAAACCTTTACATAGCCAAAGGCAGCAAATAAATATTCTTATAGCCACACCAGTATGAATATTTATGTATAGGCCACTTACAATTTCAGTTACCATTAAGTGTTCAACCTTTCAAATAAAAAATTTTATTTTTCATGTTATTCTTAATTGTGAGCGATTCACTTTAACATTTAAATTACAACAATTTATACTTTTAACTTAGGTTTTCAGTGGTAAGAGCAGTTTGAAAAGTTAATAACCATCAGATTACACAATGGAGGATAATTACTAAATGGTCCACTTTATAACTTAGTCAAGGCTCACTGAAATCAATCTTACTTCCTTTTCAATATAATTTCAGTTAGTTGATGATGGTATCAGATGAACATCAATGTCTTGCCACCAAAGTATATATTAATGTACAGTATGTCTAATTGTATCTGAATGAGAAGTTCAGGTATGAAATATCATTGAGCATGAATCATTCATTGGAGCTATAATGAAGTGGTGACAAATTACAATGCCAAAATCTTTTAGTAACCTTTCCCACTCAGATGCCCAGTGTTTGTCATATAAATGACTCTAGAAGTTTTACTTTCTTGAACCACAACTCTGATGGGATATGTTATGACTTTTATTACAAACTGAAAGTGCGTATAATGTTTTTAAATTTCCCCTCAAAGATCATATTTCCCATAAAGCCAGTGATTTAGAAATTTTTGATGTTTAACAGTATTTAATTTCTTGGATGTCATTGAATGAGAAGGAAATAGAAGAAGCAGGTTTATTTAGACACAAGATCATTTAGATATACACTTAAGATACTGGAGAATGTTTATAGCTTCTGGTACTTATTTGAAGGTCTTTAAATGTTTTCATTTCCTTTTGAGAATATCATTTAAAAATACCTGTTTTTCTCTCTGTACTCCCCTGTCAGTTAATATGGATGTTGGAGAAATTTGGGGAAAGAAGAGCAGATCCATGCTTTTCTCTGCTGGCCCTGAATGGTTATCTGAAGTAGGAACAAATACATAAAATAAGTTTTTTCTGAAAAACAGATAATTATCTCATAAATCACATGAACAGGCAGGATATTATTAGAGTTGAAATGTAGGCTCTAGAGCTAGATTGTAGGGGTTCAAATTCTGGTTGTCACTTCCTGTCTGTGAGACCTTGACCAAGACACTTAATTTCTCCATGCTTTATTTTCTCATCAGTTAGGTGGTGACAATAATAGACCCTGCTTCCTAGAGGAAGTTGTTAGGATCAAAACAGTTATTACCTAGAATAGTGCCAAGCTCATAGTAAGTGCTCAGTTAATGTTACTTGTTATTATTTTACTATTTTCTCTTGACATAAATCCATGTTTATCAACTTACAGTGTCATAATAAACTTCTGAACTTATTAGTTCATTTTGGTTGGCAAATATTTATGGAGTCCTTGCTACAGCTCTAGGTCTGTGCCAAGTGTTAGGAATCCAAAGGTAAATGACACACAGTCTTTCTCATCAAGGAGATTAAAATATGGCAGAGGAAGCAAGCACATAAATAAGTACAGATAATGGGCTCTGGTGAACACCAAGCTAATCCTAGGAACCAAATGTTCTTAAAGGAAAATATCAGATTTATCTAGCCAAGTTGGGGAATGTTATAGTGGAGATATTTGTGCTAAATTGTGAAAACACACAAACAAAAGTAATGAAAGTTTATGTCATATTTGATACATTAACTCATTCAAATATACAGAATTACAGTTATAGAAAGGAAGGCTAAATGAAACCATAAAGGTGTTTGAAAGCCATGTTGAGAAGTTTGAATTTTAGTCCATTAAAATTTTTAAAAATAATTTTTAACATGGAGAAGTTTTGTGATATGATCTGTATTCTAGAAAATACCTGTATCAGAGTGGGAAGAGCTAGAGGCTGAGAGACCAGTTAAGGGGCACTGCAGAGGTCTAGGTGAGACATACAAGCCTGAATTACAGTAGTAGCAAAGAAGTAGAAGAGGGAGACAGTTAAGAAAGATACTTAAGGAGTAAAATCAGTGAAAAAAATGGAGAAAATGGCACTGAGACTCAACACCAAGTTAAGCACTGCAGAAAGGAGTAAAATTGAAGTCAGAAATATAGAAAGTATTCAAACAAAAGCACAGAGGGAGGAAAAAGCCTAAAATGAGATGAATACACTACAAATGGCTTGTGACACATTATCAGCCAGTCTAATATGTGTATAATCATGGTAGTAGAAAGAAAGCAGAAATTGAGCACAAGAAATTTTATTGAAGTCATAAGTAAAATTTTTCAAAATTAGAAAAATATACCCACAGATCCAGTAAGCTCAATGAATCAAGAGCTGAAGATCACTCAAAAACCACACTAAAGCACACCATGGTATATCATAACTTAAAAAAAAAAACAAAAAGAAACAACCCTAAAACCATGCCATGGTATGTCATAACTAAATTGCTAAAAATCAACTGTAAAGAGAAAAATCTTAAAAAATAGCCAGAGGAAAAAAATACATTATACACCAGAGAACAATGATAAAATATCACAGCTTCCAATCAGAAGCAATGAGAGTCAGAAGACAATGGAATGATTCTGGGGGAAAAGTTTTTAAACCTGTCAACCTAGAATTCTTTGTTTAGTGAAACTATCCTTCAAAGTTGGAGCAAAATGAAAACATTTTCAGACTGAAAAGGTGAATTTATTGCCAGCAAACTTGCTCTACAAAAATATTAAAAGAAGTTCTTTAGGCTGAAAAAAATATGTACCAGATTGAAATGTGAGTCTCAGTGAGAGAAGAATGCCAGTAATGTTAAATACGTAGATGAATCTTGAAGATTCTTTATTCATATCATAATTTCTTTAAAAGTATTTGTTGAAAGCAAAAATCATACTGGTGTAGAAGTAAAATATGTGAAATATATGATATTAACACAAAGAATGGTAGAGATACTAGTATACTTTTTTTTAGGTTCTTACCCATGAGATATTCTATTATTACTCAAAGTTAGAGTGTGAAAAGTTAAAGATTCATATTGTAAACTCTAGTGCAATCATTGAAAAAAAAGAGTATAACTAATCAGCCAATTGATGAGATTAATGGGACACTAAAAATATATTCAATCCAAAAGAATACAGGAAAGAACTAAACAAAGAACAGATGGGACAAATTGAAAACAAACAGCAAGATGGTAGTCCTAAACTCACAAACATCGGAATAATTACATTAAATGGACCAAACTCTCTGACTAAAAGTCAGAGATTGGTAGATTAATTAAAAAGCAAGATACAATAGTATAATGTTTAGAAGAAAGCTATATTAAATCTAAAGACAGGTGAAAATTGTTAAAAAGAAAAGTTTATATACCATGCAAGCACTAACTGTAAAAACAGCTCAGGTGGCTATGTTAATATCAGACAAAATCGACTGCAGGAAAATGAATATTATGTAAAGAAGTATATTTCATAATGATGAGAGAATCATATCATGTAGAAGATACAACAAACCTAAATATGTACACACCCAGTAACAGTGCTTGGGAATCCATGAAGCAGAAAGTAACAGAACCAAAGAGAGAAACATAAATACACAATTTTAGATGAAGATTTCAACATTCCCCTCTCAGATTCCCTGCATCTGAAGCATCTAAAATATGCAGAAATAAATAATCAAGGGAATATACCAGTGAAATTAAGAAATGCACAGTGGAGGAAATCAATAAAACCAAAAGTTTGTTCTTTAAGATTTAGTAAATGATAAGCTGTTAGCTATAGTAATCAAAAAAAAAAGAACACACATTACCAATATCAAGAATGAAAGTAGGGAAAAGAGAAAATATTATGAGCAATATTTTGCCATTAAATTTGACAATTTAGATGAAGTGGGAAATTTCTGTTAAGGACACATTACTAAAGCTAATACTAAAAAATTAAAAATCAAAATACCCATGTATTTATTTATAGGAATCAGATTTGTAATTAAAACCATTCCTGCAAAGAAAATACAGGTCCAGAAAATCTATATCCAGGCTTTACATATAATTCTACCAAACATTTAAGAAAAAAAAATACCAATTTTAAACATTCTCTTTCAGATCATAAAGGAGAATGAACATTTCCCAAATCATTGACTAAAATGAGGTCTGCATAATTCTGATACCAAAGCCAGCAAAGACATTATAATCCCCAAAAGAGAACTATAAATCAGTATCACTCATAAACATAAATATTTGCATCCTTAACATCAAGAATTCAAGGTCAGCCTTACATTTGAAAATCAATGTGATTGATCACATTAACAGAATAATAGAGAAAAAATCATAAGATCATCTCAATAAATGTAGAAAAATATTTTAATAAAAATTCTTTAACCATTTATGATAAAAACTTACATCAAACTAGGAATAGAAGGAAACTTTTTCAACCTGATAAAGGGTTCCTATAAAAAAACATCTACAACTAAATGATACTTAGTGGTGAAAAAGTGACTATTTATTCCCTAAGACAGGGAACAAGGCAAGGTTATCCACTGTACTTCTATTCAGCATTGAATTGGAGGTCCCAGCAAGTGCAGTAAGATAATAAAGAGAAATAAAACACATACAGATTAGAAAAAAAGAAGTAAAACTTTCTCTTTTTGCAGACAACATAATCATCTAAGTAGACAGTTCTAAGGAATCTACAAAAATTGAACGAAGCCTACTAGATTGAGTTTTGTAGGGTCACAGAATATAGCCTAGATATAACTGAAGTCAATTGTATTTTTACATATTTCTATTTGTTATTTATTCATAGCAATAAATAATTGAAAGTTTAGAAATGTTTTTAATTTGAACATTTTCATTAAGTTTTTTATTTTAATTCCAAAATACTTAACATAAACAGTTATATTAGTTTTACATGTACAATATGGTTATCCAACAATTCTATTTTTAATTTTTAATTTTAAAAATATTTACTATAGCATCAAAAATACATAACACTCAGGAATACATTTAATAAAATACATGCTAGACTGTTAACACTGGAAAGTAGAAGACATTCCTGAGAGAAACTGAAGAAGACCTGAATAAATGAAGACATGTTGTTTATGAACCCAAAGAATGTATATCCAATGTAATCCCAATCAGAATCCCAGCAGGCTTTTTAAATTTTTTTTATTTCTTTTAAAGTTTATTTTTATTTATTTTGAGAGAGACATAGACAGTGTGAGTGGGGATGGGCGAAAAGAATGTGAGACAGAGAATCCCAAATAGACTCTGAACTAACTACCAGCCTAGAGCTGGTAGAGATCATGACCTGAGCCGAAACCAAGAATCAACACTTAACTGATTGAGCCACCCAGGCACTCAAGGCTTTTTTAATTTTTTTAGTTTTGCAAGATTTATTAACAAATTCTAAAGCATGTTTAGGAATTCAGAGGTCATAGATTACAAAACAATTTTTTAAATGTAATAATTGTACCTCATGATTTCAAGACATGGTATAAAGCTACAGTAATCAGGACAATGTGTTATTGGCATAGATACAAAAAAAAACTTTTTATTTATAGATACACATGTATAGTGAGTTGATTTTCAACCAAAACACCAGAGCAATTCAGTAGAGATAGGAACATGTTCTTTCAGAACTGGAACTTCTGAGTATCCATATGGGGAAACCACAACCCATACTTCACACCATTCACAAAAACTAATTTAAGACAAATCATAGATCTAAGTGTAAATGTTAAAAATATAAACAACTTTAGGAGATTTCTTAGGACCCAGAAAACATTAACCCTAATAAAGAATAAATCGACAAAATGGGCTTCAACAAGATTTAAAACTGCTCATCAAAAAGACATTTTTAAGAAAATGAATATGCAAGCCACAGCTGGGAGAAAATATTCCTAATACATGTATCTGGCAAAAGACACATCCAGAATATATTCTACAACTGTATAATAAAAAATAACATTTTAAGGCAAAAACAATTGAACAAGCACTTCACAAAGATTATACAACCGAATAAACATGTGAAGAGCTCCATACCATCAATCAGCGGAACTCAAATAAAAACACAGTTACCACTATGTCACCCCCTAGAATGGCTAAAATAAAAGAGACTGGGAATACTAAGTGTTGGTGAGATATAAAACAATTACCATATATTTCCAGCATAAATGGAGAATTTCCAGCATCACCACCTTGGAAATACGTTTGGAAGTTTCTGATAAAGTTAAACATTTACCCATTGACCCACCAATTCCACTCTGTGGTGTATATCCATGGAAATGTAAGTGTGTGAATACAAAAATACTTGTGTGGGAATTTTACAATAGCTTTATTTATAAAAGCCAAAATCTTGAAATAAGCCATATGTCCCACAACAGAAGATTGAACAGTTAAACTGTGGTATATTCACAGAGTGGGGTACTACTCGGCAAAACAAGAATGGACTACTAATAATGCAATAACGTTGATGAACCTCAAGTATTAAGCCAAGTGAAAGAAATTACTTCCTATGATCCGATGTATATGAAGTAATAGACAGATAATCTAAGGTGAAAGAAATCAGTGGTTGCTCTTGAGAGGGGTGAGTCTGAAGTTGACTGGGAAGCAGCACAAAAGATTTTTCTGGGGTGATTGAAATGCTCTATAACTTGATGGTGTGCAGGTGAATGAATGGTCAGAATCCTCAAACTGTGCCCTTCAAGTCTGTGCATTTCTTTGTATGAAGATCAAAAAGTTTCTATGGTTAATATATATTAAGCACATATATGTTAGGCACTATTATAAGTGCTTACATGCATTTAAACGTTTAATCCTAACAACTCTGAGAGATGTATTATTATTACCATCATTTTACAAATGAGGAAAGCAAGGCACAGAGAAGTTAAGTAACTGCAAAGATTATTTAACTGGTAAATGGTGGACATGGAATCCAAACCCAGGCTGAGAGTCTCCAGAGCCCACACTCTTGCATCCCTAGAAGGAATGTATTTAAAAGGAGTTGCCAGTAGGGTTTAACTGGAGGGAATTTCCAGATGGGTTAAGGAATAGAATATTATAATTAGATAATAGAAATTTTTAATTCCAAATTTTAAAAGTTAAGGGTTGTAGAGAAATGAAGTTAAATCTCAGGATGTGGCCATCTGAGTGGGTTGCCGAGTGAAGAGGTGAAGAAGGTTTTGGAAGGATAGGAGGTTAAGGGACTCAGGGTATAGGACAGTACTTTAGAAGGTAAAGTGCATCTGGTCCCAGCGTTTTTCAGGAATGTGTATATGGGCTGGCAAGGGTGTGTCTGCAGAAGTGGGAGTGACCGGGGACTGAACTGAAGATCAGGGAAGTCAAAAAGCCTAGAAGAGCCTGTGAATGGAATGCCTCAGGCTTAAAAGAAGATAGGGTTCCCAATCGGAAGTGCAAGCCCTCTCCCAACACACCTAGCCCCATGGCCTCAAAATTGGAGACTTTAGAAGCACATGTGAACTCCATAAGTGAGCTTCAACTCCAGAGTTGAAAACTAATATCTCAGAGAAAAGCCAGGTTTCAGTTAAAGTAAGGTATTGCAGGACCCTTAGAAAAATACAGTGAATGTAAGTACTTTTTAGTAGTAGGGATTTCAGAGAATTAGCAGGACAAAAAGGGGCTGCTATTTCAGGAAGAGACTGCTTGCTCAATGCAGATAGGAATGGGAGGTGGGGGTCACCTACTGAATAGGGATCATGAAGATACGTTGTTTGGAGTTTGACTTTCTGTGGTTCAGCACTAACAGCCCCAACAACACTAACAGCCCCAACCTCTCCTTAACTCCCCTCTGTCCGTGTAAGGGCTTGCAATGATTTGCTTTTCCTGGGGAAACTGTTCTTTTAATATAGTAGTAATCAGTAATTGCTTCTCCTGACCATGCAGGAGATTTTGATTTCCACTTACACCATTTAATAAACAGTATGATGGTGATTGAGATGAATAAGATCATTGTAAGCAGATTTTCTTTTGAGATATTAAAGCTAATGTGAAAATCATTTTAAAGGGCACAAGAATAAACATCTTAAAACCCTATTCTTTGTTATCATTTCAGGAACACAAAAACAGAATGAGGTTCTAAGATTGTGAGAAGAGATGTACTTTAGAATTGCGAGGCTATGAAATTGTGTTTTCTTGTTTGTTGTTTCCTTTTAGAAAGGCACCACTAGCTAGAACTGTGCAGTGACTCAGGCTCTTTCTATACTGGCAAAATGAATCCAATTATCTTCACATGTTTCCTACAGTAATGACAAGGAAAATCAGAAAGTGCCAGATGACCAAGAACTTGTTGTTGGATGCATTTGAGTGGTGTGTGTGTGTGTGTGTGTGTGTGTGTGTGTGTGTGTGTGTTCACATAGTCCACTGGCCTTTCACCAGTATATAATAAAGCCTTAGGGCCAAAACATGAGTCAGTAAAACCTAGAAATTCATGCTTCGAATCATTCTTTTGCCCTTTGCCGGTCAATTTCTTTATGTAGAATTACATGCTGGAGCTAAATAGTATAAACTTTCTTACTAATTGAAGCAACAAACTAAGCAAAACTGTCTTTCTTCTGTCAGATTGCTGTCTTTGTGGTACATAATTCTTAAGCCCATAATTAGGAATATTGTAAATCAAGAGTTCTTCTCTGTTAGACTACAGTTACACATAGGAATTAAGTGATTAGAGATTAAGAAAAATGTCAAAAAAGGGATTTTAAGACTGGTTGATCACCAAGAATAAGGAAAATAATATACAGATTAACTAGAGGGACACCTGGGTGGCTCAGTTGTTGAGACTCCAACTTCAGCTCAGGTCATGATCTCACGGTTTGTGGGTTTGAGCACCGCATCAAGCTCTATGCTGACAGCTTGGAGCCCAGATTCTGCTTCTGATTCTGTGTCTTCCTCTCTCTCTTTGCTCCTCCCCTGCTTGTGCTTTGTCTGTCTGTCTGTCTGTCTGTCTGTCTCTCTCTCTCTCTCTCAAAAAATAAACATTTAAAAAATTTTTAAAAATCAACTATAATTCAGATAAGCTGCATATTGATAGTAGAGAGTTCATACTCTTCTGAAACTCCCAAAAGCCCATCACAGCATTTATATGAATAATGAGTTATTTGTTGAAGCTTATGAAAATTGGAACCTTTATAGATACCAGCTAAAAAAAGTAATTTCTATTTCCTCTAGCCAGTGGAAATTTGTGAAGGTTATTCCCACCTTCCTCAGGAGCTACTCCCATCTGTACCTCTAAGAGATGAATTCACTAAAGTTATCAGTTCCCACACATTTATGGGCTTAGTTGGGTGATTATAAAATTAGAGTTTGAGGATTTTACTTGAGGGAGAGCTTGGGAAGATGGTGGAGGAGGAGGACCCTGAGCTCACCCCATCCCACATTTTTGACAAGATATCGTCCACATCCAAGTCAACAAACTAGAGGGTAATCTGAAGCCTGGAAGAACAGACTCCTCAACTAAATATAGAGAAGAAGCTACAACCAAAAGGTTACAAAGGTCAGAAAGGCCAAGGGAGGCTGCCTGCAAGAAGGAGGGAGCTGCATGTAGAGAGGGCAGAGAAATGGGCCCTTGTACCAGGGAGCTCACACAGGGAAGACTAAATCCCCGTAACGTTTGGCTTTAAAAACCAGAGGGCCTGGGGTACCTGGCTGGCTCAGTAGATAGAGACTCTTGATCTTGGGTTATGAGTTTGAACCCCACATTGGGGGTAGAGTTCACTTTAAAAGGGGGGAGTGCCTGGGTGGCTCACTCAAGCAGTTAAGTGGTTAAGCGGCCAACTTTGGCTCTGGTCATAATCTCACAGTTTGAGTTCGAGCCCTGCATTGGACTCTGTGCTGACAGCTCAGACCCTGGAACCTGCTTCAGATTCTGTGTCTCCCTCTCTCTCTGCCCCTCCCCCTACTCATGCTCCATCTCTCAAAAAATTAATAAACATTAACAAAAAAAAAACCAAACCAGAGGGGCTGAATTCCATGAGTTTATAAAACCAGTGGTACCTAGGGCTTTAAAAGTCAACTGACTCAGCACCGGGCAAGCTGGGAGGATGAGTAATAGCCGGGTCTCCACCCTTACAGGGACAGCAGTCTGCATGGAGAGACAACAACAACAAAAACAATAATTTGCACAGCCATGGGGGCAAGGAGACAGATCTGTACATACTGATTGCAGAGCATGCTGGGGGACTTCTTTGAAAGCAGGGGAACTGGCAGATGGCATTTTCCTCCCCATCTCTCTAGTATAAATACAGAGCCACCTCCGAGAGGTGGAGCTGAACGAGTACTTGCTGCCTGACCCACTGGCAGAGTGCCATGTTCACACGGTCTCTTGAGAACCAGCCCACTTCAAGCCTGCTGGCTTCAGCCCTCAACTCAGAACAAATTTTGTTAAAGCCACACATGGACCCTGACCAGCCACCAAAGTGCACACCACCCACCACCAGCGCATACCACGTGCAGTCACCACACCCAGCCATGCACCTCCAGCCACCCTGGCTGTCCACCCTGCCCACTCATCTTTGCTCACCATGCCCAGTCTCGCACTCCTGGCAGCTCCAGAATGCAGCCCCCAACCACTGCAGCATTTTGGAGTGCCCCAGTGCAGTCTTTGCTGATACTGCCACCCCATTCTCAAATTCCCTGGCGGGCACACTCTTGCAAAGCTGCCATGCCTGGGTCCCACTAGCACCACAGAGCAAGCACAGCCCACAAAAGGCAGAGAATCAGTGCAGATAATTGCCCTGAAAGGAAAAGTGGCTCAGACACAGCAGCCAGCATATAAGCAACACTCACGGGATGCTCTCCTGAAGTGCCAGGTTTTGGTGAACAGGGGACACTGCACTGCAGGGCACCCCAGGACCTCTTCTTTATAAAGTCACTGCTTTCAAGTTCAGAAGACACAGCTGACTTTTGTAACACACAGAGAAACAGACATAGAGAGGCAGACAAAATGAGGAGACCAAAAATTTATCCCAAATGAAAGAACAGGACGAGGCCACAGCCAGAGATCTAAGTGAAACAGAAAAATAACCTGCCTGATAGAGAATTTCAAACAGTGATCATAAGGATTCATCACTGGACTTGAGAAAAGATAAGAAGACATGAGTGTGACCCTTAATGCAGAGACAAGGAATAACTTAGAGGTAAAGGGATCAGTAAAAGAAATGAAAAACCTGCTTGATAAAATGAATAGCAGGATGGAAGAAGCAGAGGAGCAAATTAGTGATGTAGAAGACAGAGTAGTGATAAGTTATCAAGCTGAACAAGACAGAGAAAAAAGAATTACACAAAACAAGAATAGACTTAGGTGGACTTAGTCACTTACAGTGACTCCATCAAATGTAATAACACTCATATTTATAGAGGTCCCAGAAGAAGAAGAGAGAGAAAGGAAGGCAGAAAACTTATATGAAGAAATAATATCTGAAAACTTCCCTAATCTAGGGATAGAAACAGATGTCCAGCTCCAGGAGGCACAGAGAACTCCCATCAGAATCAACAAAAGCAGACACACACCATGACATATTGTAATTGAACTTGCAAAATATAATGATAAAGAAAAACAATCTTAAAATGAACAACACAAGAAAAGTCATTAACTTACCAGGGAAAACCCATAAGACAAGCAGAAATTTTTTCTACAGAAACTTTGCAAGCCAGAAGGGAGTGTCATGATGTATTCAAAATGCTTAATGAGAAAAATTTGTGGTCAAAATACTCTATCCAGCAACGCTGTCATTCAGAATAGAAGGAAAGATAGAGTTTCCCACGCAAACATAAACTAAAGGAGTTTGTGACCACTAAACCAGCCCTGCGAGAAATATTAAAGAGGACTCTGACTGGAAAGAAGAGACCAAAAATGACAGTAGGGTGGTAGGAAACACAAAAATAATGAAAATGAATATTTCTGTAAAAAACCAGTAAGGGTAAAAGAGAGGATAAAAAACCATATAATCATTTCAAAAGATGTGGAAAAAGCATTTGACAAAGTACAACATCCATTCATAATAAAAATCCTCAACAAAAGTAGGCTTAGAGGGAACATATCTCACCATAATAAAGGCCATATATGAAACACCCACAGTTAATATCATTCTAAATGAGGAAGAGCTGAAAGCTTTTCCTCTCCAGACAGGAACAAGACAGGAATGTCCACTCTCACCACTTATATTTAGCATAGTACTGGTAGTCCAAGCCATACCAGTGAGACAACAAAAAGAAATAAAAGGTATCCAGATCACCAAGGAAGAAGTAGAACTTTCTTTATTTGCAGATGACATGATACTACATATAGAAAACTCAAAGGAACTTACCAAAAAACTGATAAGTGAACTCAATAAAGTTGCAGGATACCATACCAACATATAAAATATGTTGCATTTCCATTCACCGATAATGAAGTAGCAGAAAAAGAAACTAAGGAATCAATCTCTTTATACCAAAAACAATAAGATACGCAGGAATAAACCTACCAAAGAGATGAAAGATCTGTGTGTACTCTGAAAGTGATAAATCACTGATGAAAGAAAAGATGACACAAAGAAATGGAAAGACATTCCATGTTCATGGATTGGAAGAACAAATGTTGTTAAAATGTCTATACTACCCAAAGCGATCTACACACTTAATACAATCCATATCAAAATACCAACAACATTTTCCAGAGAACTAGAACAAAGAATATTAAAATTGTTATAGAACCACAAAATATCTGAATAGCCAAAGCAATCTTGAAAAGCAAAGCTGGAGGCATCACAATTCCAGACTTCAAGTTATATTACAAAGCTGTAATAAAACGGTATGGTACTGGCACAAAAAGGGAAACATAGATCAATGCAACAGAATAGAAAACCTAGAAATGAACCCACAATTATATAGTTAATTAATCTTTGACAAAGCAGGAAAGAATATTCAATGGGAAAAAGACTATCTTTTCAACAAATGGTGTTGGGAAAACTGGGCAGCAACATACAAAAGAATGAAATTGGACTACTTTCTTACACCATACACAAAAATAAACTCAAAGTGGATTAAAGACCTAAATGTGAGACCTGAAACCATAAAAATCCTAGAGGAGAACAGAGGCAATAACTTCTTTGGCATCAGCCATAGTAACTTCTTTCTAGGTATGTCTCCTGAGGCAAGGGAAACAAAAGCAAAAATAAACTGTTGGGACTACATCAAAACAAAAAGCTTCTGCACAATCAACAAAACTAAAGGGCAGCCTACAGAATTGGAGAGAATATTTGGAAATGACATCTTATAAAGGGTTAGTATCCAAAATATAAAGAAACTATACAACTCAACACCCAAAAAATAAACAGTCCAGTTTAAAAAAATGGGCAGAAGAAATGAATAGAAGTCCAGGAAGTCCAAAGAAGACATACAGATGGCCAACAGACACATGAAAAGATGTTTGGTATTACTTGTCATCAGGGAAATGGCAAACCAAAACTACAATGAGATATCACCTCACATCTGTCAGAATGACTAAAGTCAACACACAAAACAATAGATATTAGCAAGGATGTGGAGAAAGGAGAATGCTTTTGCACTATTGGTGGGAATATAAACTGGTATAGCCACTCTGGGAAACAGTATGGAGGTCTTCAAAAAGCTAAAAATAGAACTACCATACAATCTAGAAATTGCACCAGTAGGTATTTATCCAAAGAATACAAAAATACTTTTAAAAAATTCAGAGGGATATATGCACCCCACTGTTTAAAGCAGCATTATCTACAGAATCCAAATTATGGAAACAGCCCAAGTCTCCCTTGACGGATGAGTGGATAAAGAAAAAGTGGTATACACACACACACACACACACACACACACACACTCACACACACACGGAATATTACTCAGTCATAAAAAAGGAATGAAATCTATCTTAACATTTGCAGCAACTTGGATGGAGCTAAAGAGTGTAATACTAAACAAAACTAAGTCCATCAGATACAGACAAATACCATATGATTTCACTCATAAGTGAAATTTAAGAAATAAAACAAGCAAAGGGGACAAAAGGAGAGAAAGAGCAAACCAAGAAACAGACTCTTAATTATAGAGAACAAACTGATGTTTACCAGATGGGTAAAAGAGGTGATGGGTATTACAGCAGGCACTTGTGATGAGCACCAGGTGATGTATGGAAGTGTTAAATCACCATATTGTACACCTGAAACTAATGTAACATGGTATGTTACCTAACTGGAATTAAGATAAAACCTTAGAAAAATAAAATGGAAGGTTGAAAGTATGTATGTTGGCATGTATAGGCATGTCTTCATACATCATGCACATATACATGCAGATTTGAGTACTTCCCATGATGTGCAACCCCAGTCAGAAGAAATAAAAGCAGCTTGATTAGGATGGATAAGAAAAGTATGTTGTGGGTAAGGGCCTGGTTTCCTGGGACTCAGAGTTTTTGAAGGCAGTGGACATCAATTCTCAAACCAAGCGATGGAGTCTGATGGGGTACACAGGTGCATCATTTGGAGGGTTCATATAAGTAGGGAATAAAGGCCAGGGCCCTGAGAAGAAATGACCACGTTCCCATGCCACCCTGCACCAGGAAACTATTATTCCTGGTTCAAAACCAAACTCAGATGCCACCTCCAAGCCTTTCCTTTTCTAGATATAGGAAAACTTGGATTCAAATACAATAAATCAGGTAATTTTTTAACATTTATTTATTTTTGAGAGACAGAGCATGAGCAGGGGAGGAGGAGAGAGAGAAGGAGATAGAATCCGAAGTAGGCTTCAGGCTCCAAGCTGTCAGCCCAGAGCCCAATGCGGGGCTCAAACTCAAGAACCTCGTGATCATGATCTGAGCCAAAGTCGGCTGCTTAACCAACTGAGCCACCCAGGTGCCCCCAAAAAGCAGATAATTTTAAAAGCAATTAGTAACTCTAGAAATATTAAGAAGTTGCATGAAGAAAGGTAATCATAGAGCATCACTTAGCTTAGTTGTGTACAATAGTTGCATAGTCAAAATAAGAAAAACCCAGAATATGGATTTTGAGGAAAAATGAAAAAAGAAAGGGGAGACAATTACGTAGGGAGGATGAAGTGGAGGAAGTAGGGTGTGTAAGTGAACTACAAGTCTTACCTACCATTACAGGAAAACAGTAGATAATGTCTAAAATTGATAATTCAAAAGGTATTATTTAAAAATACAGAGAGAAGAAACAGTTAAGAGTCGATAGTATGATTAGAAGAGTGGAAAAGTGACAAGAACTACATTTTGTATAAAATTTGGCATGTTTGGGCTTATGTTTACATGTAATATCATGACATCATGACATTCTTTTAATGTTTTTTTTAAAGCCTGTCCTGGGGCACCTGTGTGCCTCAGTCAGCTAAGCGTCCAACTTTGGCTCAGGTCATGATTTTGCTATGTGTGAGTTCAAGCCCCACGTCAGGCTCTGCTGACAGCTCGGAGCCTGGAGCCTGCTTCAGATTCTGTGTCTCCCTCTATCTCTGCCTTTCCCCCACTCATGCTCGCTCGCTCTCTCTCTCTCTCTCTCTCTCTCTCTCTCTCTCTCTCTCTCTCAAAATTAAAACATAAATTTTTTTTTAAAGAAGCCTTTCCCGAACCTCCCCATCCTCCCACATTGAGCTCCCTCTGCGGTAGCAGTTCATACCAGATGCCACATGTCTGCCTCCCTTCCCAGACTGGAAGGACTCTCTTATTCATTCCTGTATGTCATAGTCACGCCCAGTGTCTAACATCTGAGAAGTGCTTAGCCCCTATGTGGAAGAATGGATTAATACAGTTCCTGTTGGGACAAACCAGCTGGATGATTGCAATTGGGACATAATCTTAAGTCTTTAAAGAATAGGAACCACATAACAACAATAGCGATGCTAATATAATAATGTTAATAATTATTATTGGATAGCTGTAAACCCCAATAGTTCCATCCCCTATAACCTGGATTTTACCAAACCTTGATGTTTCATTTACCCCATGGCATGCCGACTGGCCTTGTCCCTTACATCCTACCCCATATACTAGACCTCCACAAGACCTTCCTCATTTCATGCTTAAGTGACTGACTAGCCTTTCCGTGCCTCAGTCTGTCTCCACTCTACCTCAGCCTTCCTCCCACCCCCAAATACTCCTGCATCAGGGATACTCAAGAATTCCCAGTACTCCACTCTTGTCACATTCTTCTTCAAGACCTGCAGTGACACTTGCCCTCTGGAGTCCAAGGTTCTCCTTCTGATCTTTCTGCTTTTTGGCCCATCCCACATTACCTCACACCTCCCCAGAGCTCACCAGCCTGCAGGTCAAGTCAGTCTCTTCACCACATCACAGTCAGCCCTCCTTCCCATCTCTTATTCCACCAGACTTCTTTTCACCCAAAAAAACAGCATCCTCATGGCCTGGGAATATAATTCTACTGTTGAGATACCTACGAATAATCTTCCCATATTTAAGCAATAATTTACTACAATCTGTCTTACTTTTCTACTGTGGAAAAAACCTCAGGTTTTCCTTCATAATAAAATCAACATTCCTAAATAGAATATGCCTTTAAAAATAACATCATTATTTCCTTTCTAAATAAATATAACTTTCAGTTTTGACAGATTAATAAGATGAACCTTATGTAAACTGATATTTTAAAAGTACAGACAACTTTAAATACTACTTTGCTTTTAATTTCAAAAATTATTTTTCCTGTTGTTGTCCTGCAATTTTCAATGTCTTAATTTATCACTAAATGATTATTTTCTCCTTTTCTTTAACTCAGTCAGATCATTTAGAGGATTCATTTGGTGAAGTATTGAGGAGTCTAATTGTTTAATGGGTAGAAATTAGTCCCTGCAAAGAGTACTTTAAAAACTGGCAAATACCAGGCATAATTACAAATCCTCTAGAAGAATCTATTTCTGTACAATAGGTTAATTGGTTATAAGTAGACAGCACTGGCCACAATTTAAACCCAGCTTCCAATTTCATCCATGATTTTTTTTTAACAAATATAAGTGACTAATTATGATCAAATTAGTCCCCTTGAAGGAACAATTGGCTACTTATCCCTGATTTTCAAGATTTAAGTGGCCTAAGGCACCTGCAGTTAGCTTCCCACTAGCATACTGCCTGTAGATCCAGAGTTATTTCCCAAAGTTGTCAAAATCTTGCCTCATAATGAGAAATTTATAGTCAGATGACCAATGTATAGTTTAGATTATGATGACTTCTTTGGAAGAATCAAGGCAATTTTTAAGAAAACTGAAGCCAAAATGGAGATTTGCTTATGGGGGAAAATTGTTTTGGGGTGAGTTGATCCAGATAATTGCCTCAACCCTCTGGACTACTCACATATAGATGGCTTGTTCATCTCTGTGATTATTGAAAATACTTACCTTTCTCTCCTTTATTTTAGTGGTGCAATCTATGCATAGACTTAGTAGCATTTACCAGTGAAATATTCAAGGGAGCAGTTTTCCAGTCATTGGATGGAATTATTGTCTCAGCTAACTGTAAGCTACGGAAGATCTTCACTTTAAAATGCAAGCCTCAAGACACTGCTGATAAAGACGGTATGTTCAAATTGCTACCAAGATTTTTAAATTCTCCAATGTGTTTTTAAAAATTAGACATACCTTTGGATCATATGAGTACATGGTAATGGTTTTTCTAAATTTATTTTATTGTGGAATAAACACTTAACGTGAGATCTGTCCTCTTCACAGAGTTTTAGGTGTATAACACGTTACTGTTGACTACAAGTGCAATGCTATATAGCAGATCTCTAGAGGTCATTTATCTTGACCAAAATCCATTGATTAGTAACTCCCCAGTTCCCCCCTCCTCAACTGCTGGTAACCACCATTCCACTCTGATTCCATGAATTTAATTATTGGAGTTGCCTTATATACATAAAATCATATAGTATTTGTCTCTCTATAGTTGGCTTATTTCACTTAGCATAAGACCTCATGGTTCATCCCAGTTGCAGCATATGTCATTCTTTACTTTGAATCGCATGTTTATTTTAACTATAGCTGAATGTCACAAAGATACCTTTTTTATTTTTGTGGTTACTTTACTTTTTTGTTTATGATAGCACTTACCATGCAAATCAGTCAAGGTTCTTAGTTGTAAGCAATGGAATCCTTTCTAGGTAGTTGAAACAGAGAAAAGAATTTATTTAAGGAAATTAGCTAGTTCATGGAATCTCAAGGATATCTAGAAAGTCAGTCTTCGAGGCTACAGCCAAAAACAAATGCAGCTCCCACCACAGGACTGCCCCAAGGAAGACCCCCAATAGCTACTGCAACTGGACAAAGACTCTGTAAGTCACAGCATAATGCAGGGCCCTAGGCTCCAAAATTTCTGTCATTGCTCCTCTGGAAAACTGATGGCTTCTTCCTCGCCACCCTCACCAGAAGCAGACTTCTTCATGTTTCTCTGTACTAAACAAAGGCAGATGGCTGTGCCGGACTTGTAGAGCCTAGGTCACAAGGTGCAAGGGAGGCTAGCAAAGCAAATGTCTGATTTCCAACTAAGGAGTTTTCCTTCCATTTCTATTCTTGGAATAGCTTGAGGAGAATGGGTATTAACTCTGGTTTAAATGTCTGGTAGAATTCCCCAGGGAAGCCATCTGGCCCAGGACTCTAAGGAGATAGACTCACTGATGTAGTAAAATCACCACATTAACAAGGGTGTTCAAAAGATATCCACATTCAAAAAGTTCTGCCATTGTCCAATATATACTATCTCTTTATTCTGTGTATATTTCATGAACTCATTTGGGAGAAATTACATTTGTATATTAATTTTCCAGTAATCATGTTAAAATAGAAAAATGATTGAGTTATTCCTTATATTATTTGTAGAAAGATTGGAAATACACACACTGATTATTCATTATATGATTAATAAATATATTCTGCAGATAACTGAACTATCTAGAATTTATGAGATGCCACAAACTCTCCTAAGATAGTCTTAAACAACTGAAAGTATTGAGAGAATACTGATGCTTCCTTTTGATTTCTGTCTGGGATTATTTTTAACAAAATCAATTTTTCTAGAAGTCCAGGAAACAGAGCAGCACATAAGATGGCAAAGGTGATTCCTTAGAAGTTTGTATAAAGTAGACTTTAGACTTGTGCTCTGTCTGGATGAATGTCTGAGAAATCCTTGTGTGGTTCACTCTGTGGAACAGGACACTGTGACTATAAATTTCATTTGATAACAAAACACAGCAGTGCATTAGCAGCTCCCAAAGAGTTTATAAGGCAGGAAGTGTAGCCACTCATCTTATGCATCATTTAAAGGCTTTACAAGAAAGCAAAAGACTTCATTTTTTTAAAAAATAGCACCTAGCTAATAAGAAACTTCAAAATTCATAGAAATATATGTGCATTCTACATCAGATCATAGGTAAATCATAACCTGATTAGTATTTTTAAATAAGTATAAAGAAAAGAGTAAATCAGAATATCGCATATGAAATATGTTTTTATCTCTGATCCTTCCTCAAATTCCACTAAAATTATAGGACTAAAAATGGTAATAAACCAACCAGGATGAAGCGTGTGGAAGAGTAGCAAACCACAGACAACGCGTGTTCATAAATTTTGTAAGATTGAAGAGCAACAACTGACTTAGAAGAGCAGGGAAAGCTGGAACGATTGGGTTTACAGAGACTTGCCAATGAGATTCACAGTGTAGAAGCTCAGAGAGCCTCAAGACTTGGTAGCCCCCTGCCGAATGCAGGAATAAACGTGTGGGGCTAAAAACAAGGAAATTGGCTAAAACTCCATATGGGCTGCTAGCCACTCCCAGATTCCCTTTCTAAATCCAAATAACCAGACAACCGGATATTTATTCTCTGGAGAAACTGATCCAGAGAACTTTTCAACTCAGGTACATTGGATACATGTTAGATAGACACCAGAACTAACAGGAAGAAGGAAATAAAGTAGGAAATAGATACATGTTTTTCTCAGAGTTAAGAAAACATACTGCATCCATAAAATATGAATAATTTGATCTTGTATTTCAGTATCATTTTATTGAGGTTTATTATTTTATAAACTTTTTATATAATTTAGAAACATTTATAAGTAATAAGTGCAGCTTTATGAGTTACCAGAGTAAACACATTTCTGTAACTTTCACCCAGATCAGGAACTAGAATATTAGAAACGTCCTAGAATCCCTGCTCATAATCTCTTCCCAATCATGACCCTCTCTTCTTCTGAGAAGTCACTCTCTCCTGACTTCTAACAATTTAAATTAATTTTACCTATTTTTGAAGATTATTTAAGTAGAATCATGTGGTATATATTCTTTCCATATGTATATTCTTTAACAAAACACTGTGTTTGTGAGGTCCATTTATATTGCTAATTTAATTACTGTACATAGTATGACATTGTGTGAATGTACCATCGTTTATTTGTCCATATTAGGCATTTTGAATAGTGCTGCTAGAATCATTCTACATTTCTCTTGGAGCTTCTAGATAGCCATTTCTTTAGATATTTGTCAAGGATCTGAATGAACACATACTTAAGTATTCTTTTTTTTTTTTTTGGTGATTCTTTTTATTTTATTTTTTTTTTATTTTTTTAGAATATAACACTTTTTTTAACATATGCAATTATTTTCCATCATTTACAATACAGTAGTTACAATGACACTCCAAATAGATAAGCAAAGTAGAAAATCAGAACCCCAACTTCTATTTCATGTAATTAGACTTATACAGAAATTAGAAGGTTAAGTAACAACTAGTTAATCACCTAATTTCACAGCTATCTGAAGTGGCAATCGTTATATAGCAGCTTATCTATGATACATTCAAGATACATGATACAATTTATTACTTGCCCATAAGCTAAAACACAGCCTGCTTAATACCTTTCCTTA
>PISW01011233.1:0-42396 GCA_004023785.1 Mungos mungo | reverse complement strand
ATTTTGAAAAGCAGAGGGGAAAAGGCAAACCAGCCAGGAACTTCAGAACCTCCAGTGTGACACAGTGGAAACTTCTCCAGACTTACTTACTTTCTGCTTCATATGCCCCAGACTTAGTGACTCAGAAACACCAATGAGTACAGGAAAAACAAATCAAAAACCCAAAGCCTGCTCGTTTTACTAAACACACACACACGCATGCACAACAAGAAAGGGACAGCCCAGTAGGACAAAGGCTTTTAGACAATAACCACTTATGCCAAACAGGGAGAAAGTATGGACCTACCACTAAACTCAGCAGCAGAGGCTGAGCAGGGGACCAACAGTTCTACCCTCACCAGGCTATGTTGAGGCATGTGGTTCCACCAGGGTGGTATCAGAGAAGACTGAGTAGGAGGCTGAGACTTCATTCTAGCCAGGCGGCAACGAGGCCACACATATCAGTGGAGACGAAATGGTTTATGGGCTTTAGCCCCATCAGTAGTAATAAGGTGTCACAGCTCCCTGATGGGACAATGTCACTGGAGGCCAGGAGGAATTAGGACTTTCACTGCCACCCAGAGGTAAAGGCCACCCGTTTTTGCTGTGGTGTCCGTGGAAGCTACAAGAGAAGCAGTAACAAGTCAGCCCCGACCCTCACTGGCAGGGCAGTATCAGCAGAAGCCGGGTGGGTGAGATGTTAGAACTCCTGTCTCACCCAGCAGTCATGAGAGGCCTCTTGTAGGGGAATAAACAGAGGCTGAGTGGGGAACCCGGATTTCTAGCCCCACCTGGAATGAATGAAGCCATGCACTCCTTCGCCAGTCGGAGGAGTGCTAGAGTAAATCAGCTAAAACAAAAGGTATGAATCAGATCCTGAGTCTCATAACAAACTATGCAAAATAAATCACTTGTCATAATAAGAATCTTTCAAACTTCACCTTCAATGAAAACCCAATCAGTAGACACCAAGATGATAGGAATGTTAAAATTATTTGACAAAGTTTATTTTTTAAATTTTTTTTAATGTTTATTTATTTGAGAGAGAGAGAGAGAGCGAGAGAGAGCGAGCACATGAGTGAAAGAAGAGGCAAAGAGAGAGGGAGAGACACAGAATCCAAAGCAGGCTCCAGGCTGTCAGCACAGAGCCTGTAGCAGGGTTCAAACCCACGAACTATGAGTCCATGACATGAGCCAAAGCCGGACACTTAATCGACTGAGCCACCCCAGTGCCCCATCTGACAAAGATTTTAAAGCCGTTAACATAGAAATGAGTCTATGAGCAATTCTGAACACACTTGAAACAATTCTTTAAAATCCCACCTAAGAAATAAGGAATATTAAAAAAAATTGAAATACTGGAAATGAAACATGCAATAACTGAAATGAAAATCTGAATAGATGTAGGCTCAACAACAGAATGGGAGGAGACAGTGGAAAAATCAGTGAATTCAAAGATAGAGCAATAGAAACTATCCAATTTGAATAACAGAAAATAGATGGGAAAACAAAATGAATATGGCCTCAGGAAACTGTGGTATTATAAAAAAAAAAAAAAAAGATGATCTAACATTCACACCATTAGAGTCCTGAAAGGAGAAAAACCATGGAATTTAAAAAAGCAGTCCAAAAAAAAAAAAAAAAAACCACCTAAGACCCCTCCCAAATTTGTCATTTTATAAAAAACACAAACACGTGGATTTCAGAAGTGAGCAAAGATAAATCGAGGCCCAGACAAACCACAGCCAAAATTCTGAAAAATGAAAACCAAGAAATCTTGAAAGAAACAAGAGAGAAATGGCACCTTCTTGATAGAACAAAAAACCACCTAGAATGGCAGCTGATTTCTCATCAGTGACCATGGAGGCCCAAAGGAAGTAGTGCAATATTTTTTAAGTGTTTAAAGAAAAGATCTGCCAACCCATAATTCAAAAGTCAGTGAAAATATCCCTCAGGAATGCACAGAAAATCAAGACATTCTCAAACAAAGTGAGTTAATCAGTAGAGCTAACCTAAAAGGATGGTTAATAGAAGTTTCTAAACAGAAAGGGAATAAAAGAAGAATAAGAGATGGAGTCTTGGGACATGAAAAAGGATAAAAGAATAGGAACAAAAAACTATGAATAAATAAAATGCATATTTCTTGAGTTTTGTAAACTATGTTTGATGGTTGAAGCAAAAATTATCACACTCTGATGTGGCGCTATATATAGAGAGAAAATACTTAAAAAATTATATGATAAATGGGAGAGGATGAGGGCAATAAAAGGAGGTAGGTAAGGTTTCTATAACTCACTCAAGCTGGTGATTTATACCAAGAGATGAGTTATGTACATAATGTAATACACAGAGTAATCACTGAAAAAGCTCTCCAAGACAATGCACTCAAAATCACTCCAGATAAATCAAAATTTTATTCCAAAAACTTTTCACATAGCCCACAAGGAGGCAGGAGAAAGAAACAAATTTTAAAAAGAGAGAGAGAGAATAGAAGACCAAAAAAAGAAAAAAAAAAGGCAGATCTAAGCTCTATCATATCTATACTTACATTTAATGTAAATGGTCTAGGTATGCTAATTAAAATACAGAGATAGGCAGAGTAGATTAAAAAACATGATCCAGCTATATGTTGTCTATAAAAAAAGTCATTTTAAATATAATAGTATAGAAAGCTTCAAAGGAAAAAAAGGAAAAAAAGATACATTACGCAAAAATTAATCAAAAGGAAGCAGAGGGGCTATTTAGCATCAGATGAATTAGACTTCAGAGCAATGAAAATTACAAGAGATACAGAATGACACTTTATAATTATAAAAGGGTCAATCCATCAGGAAGATGGAGTAACTCTAAATGTACACAGTAGAGGTACATAATATGTGAAGCAAAAAGTGATATAACTGAAAAAACAGATCTAGATACATGGAGTTTCAACACTACTCTTTCAGAGATGGAGAACCAGCAAGAATATAGAAAAACTGGAAAACAGTATTACTAACAGGATCTAATCACATTTATGGAGAAGCTTTTCAAGTTTCTATGAAACATATACCAAGATAGACTACATCCAGGAACATAAAATAAACCTATCAAATTAAAAGAACTGAAATAATACAAAGTGTATTCTAACCCCCAAATGAGTTAAACTAAAAATCAATAACAGAAAGATAACAGGAAAATTTCCAAATACTTGTTAGCTAAACAGCACACTTCTAAAGAACCCATGGGTCAAAGAAACTTCAAGAGAAATTTTTAAAAAATGAAAAAATGAAAATGAAAATATGATAACAATATTAGTGGGATATAATTGAAATAGTAGTAAAAAAAAATCCATAGCACTAAATTCACACATTGGAAAAAAGGGGGTGACATAAATCAATAATCTAGGCTCCCATTTCAAGATTCTATGAAAGAAAGCAAAATAAAGCCAAAGCAAAGAGGGAAAAAATGGGAAAGTTAAGAGCAGAACTCACAGAAATTAAAAACAAAACAAAATGACAGAGAAAAGTCAATGAAATGGCAAGTTAGTTATCTGAAATTATAACATAAAACTGGTAAATCTCTACCTAGCAAGACTGGGAAGAAGAAGAGAGATGAGACACAAATTACTAACATCCGGAATGAAATGGAGATATTACCACAGATCCTACAGAAAGGATAATAAGAGACAACAAACAACCCCACACATACATTTTAGACCTTAGGTGGCATGAAATCATTCCTCAGAAAAGACAAACTACCACAACTTACCAAATATAAAATAGATCATTTGGATAACCCTATACCTATTAAGGAAAACAAGTTAATAATTTAAAAACTCCTCCCCAACAATATCTCCAGGCTTCTGTATGGTATTTAGGAAGAAACTGCCACTGGGGATCTCCTATCAAAGAAGCATAATTCCAAAGCAATAGCTTATTTCACTTGATCATTGATCCATCCTCTTCCAGGAAACCACAAATGGCTCTTGATAACCCCTGGAATTATTTGCAGCTATCCATATACTTGACAAATGTTTCCATTTATTTATATTTTACATCTAGATTTTTATTTCAGTTAAGGCTGGGTAAGGGATGGGCAATTCTATACTGAAAAGTTTACATTCTGTCCTTGGCTAATGTATTATCAATGAAAACAAAAAATAAAGCAAGCATATCCACTTTCACCATTCTTATTCAACACCGTACTGGAAGTTCTAGCCAGTGCAAGAAGGCAAGAAAAGGAAATAAAAAGCATAGAGATCAGAAACTAAAAAAACAAACAAACAAACAAAAAAAACAACTATCTTTATTTTCACAATATGATTGTTTACATAGAAAATCCCAAGTAATCTACAAAAACTTCTAGAACTAATGAGTGGATTCAGCAAAATCTCAAGATATAAGATAAACATACACTTGGGGCACCTGGCTGACTCAGTCAGTTATGTCAGACTTGATTTCAGCTCAAGTCATGATTCCAAGGTTCATGACATCAAGGCCCATGTCAGGCTCTGCGCTGACAGCGCGGAGCCCACCTGGGATTCTCTCTCTCTTTCTCTCTCTTCCATTTCCTCACCTCTCTCTCAAAATAAATAAACTTTAAAAAAGTATAGACATACATAAATCAATTGTATCTTCATATGCTAGCAATGAATACACAGATATTAGACTTAAAAATACATGATCATTTATAATCCCTCAAAAAGTCCTTCAAATTCTAAATATGTACAAGGCATGTATGTGAAAAACTATTCAATGCTGATGAAAGGAATTTTAAATAATTGGAAAGTCACATGATGTTAATGGATGGGAAGATTCAACACAGTAAATATATACATTCTCCTCAAACTGATAAGAGACTTAGTGAAATGCTAGAGTTTGTATAGCTAGATTTTTATAGCTGTAAAATTTTGAGGACCAGATTTTTGTCTATGTATATCTGGAAATATACAATATGTTCTTCTGATTGAAATATTTACCACCCTTTCCTCCATACATTCATTCAAATTCAAAAAAAATAAAGTACATTGAAAGACTATACACACACACACACACACACGTGTGTGTGTGTGTGTGTGTGTGTGTGTGTGTGTGTGTGCCAAGGAATGTTCTAAGCACAGAAAAAGCCCATGGGAAAAATAGACAAGGTCCTTGCCATCAAGGATCCCTTTTTTATTTCCCCCCCCCTCTCTGCTTAAATGTGACTTTTAAGACCTGCTTCCTTTGGGCACAAGTGAACTCACTGAGGCATTTCTGCTTTATCATCTAGCCAGTTTTGAATGGCACTGGAGTTCAGTGGAGTTGAAGAATAAGTAGCAGGGCAATATCTACAGTCTATTTATATATTTTAAAAAGCAGATTAATAGAAGACACTTTCAAGGACACCACATCTCTGAATATTTAGAAATTTGTGTCGCTAAGACGCTAACCACAGAAGAATCCGAGAGCCTACTCACACTGGCGTATTAGCTAATCGAATGTATCTTGGTGGTTACCACAGTGAGAGCATCACAGGTTTGGCATCCAGAATCTGCTGGACCTGAAGCTCAACTCATACCCCTTATTCTGATGATAATATTAAATTTCTCTCTCTTTCCTATTATTCAGATTGGCCCTTTTCCTAGAAGTCTGAAAGAGAGTTCACAAATGAATAACCCATGGTGCCTCAGAAATAGCCCCAAATTCACCTTTCCTTTATTTCATCCGATATATATCAATTATCGACATATCAGGCATTATCTCAACACTTGATAGTCATTCACTCATTTAATCCTCATGAGAAGTCTATGAGATAATCTTTGTGATGAATCCAATCTTGCTGTCATCTTACAATAGGGAAAGGGAGGTGGAGGGAGATGCAGAGTGGGAGACATGCCCAGTGTCACATGGTGAGTGACCGGTGGAGCCCGGACTCCTGCCCAGGCTGCCCAGCCTCACAGTCCATGCTCGGAATGCCCTTCTAACTCATGGTCTCATCAGTACACGAACCTCATGCTGACTCCATTTTAGATCTGCCTCCAATGACTAATTTTTCTTTACTCAAATTTTACGTAGATCTCTATTTGATCTCAGGCCATGCATAACCGTATTTACAATCAAATAGCAGAAACTGATAGGAATACAACAGCCAATTTTTATTCCTCACATGGTCAATAAAGAACATTCAGTCACTTTGTGTCTAATTAGAAATATAACGAGAGAGGTCTTGGGGCTGGAACTGGGTTTAATTGGATGAAACAGTTTTAGAGTATCAATTTAGCGACTATTTCTAAATGGGTAGCAGAAGCTGGGGTCCTTAACATTACCCCCTTGAAACTTGCTGATAATGTTTCCTGTGGTCATTTGTACAACTGAATGTATGCCAACATAAGGTCACTATCCCCCTTTGCAATATTTTCATATTCATTATGGTTCCCTTCATTTGTGCTGCCTTTAATGCTAATAGAATTTAGTGGGGCAATGATAATAAAAAGACAGTAATTGCCAACATGTTCATGGCAAAGAAGTCATAATTCCAAGTTTGTATCTTCCTGATTTCATTAAAGAATGCATCCCAGCATTGAGAGCAATTTGTTGTGCTACCGGGGCGGGGGGCAGGGGGGAGAGGAAGACCAACACTGGTTAATAATTTCCTTGAAAAAAGAATTAAGATTAATCCAAGGCTGTTCCGGCATCATTTTCCCTTACTTCTTGAGGGGTAGGGAAGGATTAAACTGGAGCTCCTACTTAACCAATAGCCTATCGTGGACTGTAGTCCACAGGGAGTACCCTGTGAATCGCTGTAAAAATTATGAATCATTGCAGTGCCTGTGAGTTGTGATTCTAGAGTTAGTTTTGCTTGCATTTTAATTTTCCACATGGGTAATTTTTTAATAAGGAAGAAGGCAAGGACAGATGAAGAAAGCAGGCGAAGTGCACCCACATCTACATTTACATCTGAGATGAAAGGATCCCATGAAAATTCATCAATAATAACACAGTCACCATGACTGTGAAAGTAAGGGGAGACAAAGGTGATTGTATAAACCTGGCATTTAGCGGGACTGTGGAGGAAGACCGGGTTTTTGGGTTTGGGGTTATTTTGTTGAATCCATTTAATGGGTCTCCAGGAGATCTTCAGATGTCGATTGTATCAAGAAGTGTCTCATTTGGGAAAATGATTTCTTACATTGATAAACTCTTGAATTGATGCCATCCAGGCCCTTTGAGTCAAAACTATCCAAATGGTCAATTAGGTTTAAAAGATCTATAGAAACATTTAGCCTCGTACATCTTGTTTACCTAACTCAAAGGAGAAATGTCCATTTCAGAGGAAGTGGTTATTCATCCACTATTTATTCAAAAAGTCATTCCATAAATAGCTATTGAGCTCCCACTCTAAGCACCAGATATTCGGTTCAGGATAAGTACCAAGGGGCACGAGATAGACAAGGAGAAGGAATAGTAAAAAGGAATGAATTTTGAAAAATGCTCTCCCCGAATTTAAGTTCTAGGCACAGAGAGTAAAATAATGAGATTAGGCCATGTATCAGATGCATCAGATGAATGCCACATAGTAAATCAGCTAATAATTAGCACAGGAGCAGAGGGGAACTTAGCATAAAGGTAACAAAGTTCCAACTTTTGGATCCCTCACTTGGAAGGATATTCACTCCTTTAACTTAACATGCATAGGTAATTTAAATTTTTTTTTTCCTGAAAGAGGGCCCAAATGGCACAAGCTTCAATCCCCACAAAGTCTAAATCTTCCTCTGTTTAAGGATTCAGGGAGGCAGAACAGCAATTTTCTCAAGATCTTCCTTAACAACGATGCCTACTTTGCATCTCTGTATATACTATTTTGGCCATGGCTAGTTGTTATCTTTGTTTACTGACCAGTTGGTAGCCTTTAGGATCCTTTAATTTTTTTATGTTTTTTATTTATTTTTGAGAGACAGAAAGAGACAGTGTGAGGAGGGAAGGTCAGAGAGAGAGGGAGACACAGAATCTGAAGCAGGCTCCAGGCTCTGAGCTAGCTGTCAGCACAGAGCCTGACGTGGGGCTCAAACCGACGAATGGTGAGATCATGACCTGAGCTGAAGCTGGACGCTTATCTAACTGAGCCACCCAGGTGCCCCTAACTTTTTTTTTTTTAACATTTATTTATTTTTGAGAGACAGAGTGAGACAGAGCACAAGTGAAGGAGAAGCAGGGAGAGAAGGAGACACAGAATCTGAAGCAGGTTCCAGGCTCTGAGCTGTCAGCACAGAGCCCGATGCAGGGCTCGAACTCAGGAACCCTGAGATCACTACCTGAGCAAAAGTCGGACGCTTAACTGACTGAGCCACCCAGGCATCCCAGTAGCCTTTAGGATCTTTAAAGAACTGCTTTGATTTACAAATAATGATAATGATAATGATAATAATAATAATAATAATAAGTCTCTCTTGGGGCACCTGGGT
This sequence comes from Mungos mungo, assembly GCA_004023785.1. NCBI lineage: Eukaryota > Metazoa > Chordata > Mammalia > Carnivora > Herpestidae > Mungos > Mungos mungo. The sequence continues at coordinate 33,998 of PISW01011233.1, read as the reverse complement.
AGCTCAGTCAGTGAAGTTCCTGCCCCTTGGTTTCAGCTCAGGTCATAATCTCATGGTTTCGTGGGTTTGAGCCCCACATAAGCCTGGCTCCATGCTGACAGTGCAGAGCTTGCTTGGAATTCCCTTTCTCTTTTCTCTTTCTCTTTCTCTCTCTCTCTCTCTCTCTCTCTCTCTCTCTCTGCCCTGTCTGCCCCTATGCACACTGTCTCTATCTCTCTCAAAAATAAACTTTGTAAAAAATGTTTAAAAAATATTCTCGTTTTCCCCCCAAGAGTTACATGGGGCTGTCCTTCAAATCTGAATCTGAAGAGAGACCCCATGCAAATCTCTTCCAGAAAAAAATAAAAAAACACCTGCAGAAAAACAGGTATTGGTCACCAAATCCAGAGCCCAATTCTTTCTGGAATCAGCAAATGAATTAATTCAATAGGGATCTCAAAGCAAGACTTATTTGGGGGTAAAGTGTTGAGTTATACCTACCCCATTCTTTATATGCCCTCAAATAAGTTAGGGGTAGTCGCAAAAGTGATGGCAGGGCTGAAGAAAGAGAGATAGCATTCCATCATGCCTATTTTGAAGTTTATAGGAATATATAGATAAGGGATCTAAGTGACCATTATAAGATATTAATATAAATTTCATGTATAAGTATATATGTATACACTTAATCCTAGTAAATTTACTATTTTGTCTTATGGCTTCTATGACTTCTTTCTTAGAAAGACCTCACATACAATGACAATTTTTTTACTCTAGAATTTTACAGTTTAATTTATACCTAAGATGCTGATCCCCAAATGATTTTAGCGTATGGTTTTAAATAGGTGTCCAGCTTCAGTCTTTCTCTAGATGTCTAATAAATTTTACCAAAAGAATTGATTTAAAACTTTGTTTCCCAGTGATCTAAAATGCAACCTTAATGTGTACTAAATTCCCAGATATATTTTGATCCATTCCTAGAAATTCTGTTTTATTCCATCTATAACACTGCATCATTTATCCATGCATGAGTATAAATTATTTTAAATATTACAGTTTTAAAGTGTGTTTTCATATTTGTTAGGATTATTAACTCATTACACTTTAGTATTCACAATTCCTTAATTTTCCTCGCTATTCTTGGATGCTATTTTATTTGAACTTCTGAGGTGTGATGCTTGCTTTGTTTTTATGGAACTAAATTTACTGATATGTTATATATTTCCATGGTCTTTAATCATTAATTCAAAGCAGATATTTGCTTTCAAAACCTATTACCCATCTCTGACTTTTCTTTTGGGCTTAAAAAAAATCATCTAATAAATCGCTTAGAAAATCTTTATGATTCATGCTGCTATAATATAGGTTTGGTTATAAAATGCCTGCCAATCAAATCCATCTCCCGTGATAAGGTAGGCTCTCTCTCACTTAATGTAGAGAGCTTAAAATGAAGGCGTCATCCTTGCCCCTCAAAACCACTTTAATAACGGTCTCCTACTGTTACAAAATCCAACCGCTTATTGAAGTCAGCTGTTTTCTTGAGAGCTCCATTACCTGTGGCTGTTTTCATTCACACACATTATTAAACAACAACAAGCCAAAGCAAAATTCTCTAAATTCAACCAAAGCACATCTTTCAGTCAGTTGAAAAAAAGTGCTATGATTTTAAAATAAAAAGGATTGCCTCTCCTTGTATTTTACAGGGGTTCTAAAAACTAACCTGCCACTAGTTACATCCTATATTTGCTCAGAACAAAGATTAATATTAATAAAGCATTGTGATGTTTTTGCTGATCTTACAAAACAAATAGATTAGCTTAGTTAGTAACATTATGCTTACATCTATTCTTGACTCAAAAAGGATTTGATGCAAATATATTTTTAACGAAGGCTACTAAAAATTAAAAGTAAAATTAATGAAACAAAGGAAAAATTTTGCATTATTTGGCTGAGAAGCTTACTTATCTTTTGTTCAAATCTGGGCAAATATATGAAAATTACATTCCCTGGCTTTGTTAAGCTGTAGCAGAATCAAAAAGCAGCATGCCCAGCACAGGGTTAAACTATGCTATTTGTTTACCCTTCTCATTAATTTCTTAACTAACTCTCCCACAAACATCAAAAAGATCCATTTGAAAACTGTGACTTGACATATAATAAACCCAATTAAAAAACACTCACACACAGAGATACATATACACACGCTTACACATTTGTGCAGCTCCTAATGGTGCCAATAAATCAACTCAAAACTATAAAAAAGTAATTAGAAACAAAGAAATGACCTGTCAGGATGTCGCTTTTTCTCTCAATATGATTCTAACTCGATTATACATGCATATCTAATTACTACATCTGATGACCTATGGTCATAGCTTGATTTCTGTATTACAAATGGCCTGACATTTAATTAGTTTGTGTGATTAAATTATGTAAATATCTACATGGTGACCAAATGATTAAAACTTTTTTGTACCTCCAGTTTCTCGGCACTAGAGTTAATTATATTTGCCTACATATACAGCATGTGGACAAACTCACACAAAAATCCTTCTGAGTGAAAAGAAAGTTACAGTTATTCAAATTCAGATTGAAAGCTATCTCATTGAGCACATCTTACTGGAGGTGCAGTGGGACGGTGTGGACTTCAATCACCGCCAAAACTCCAAACCTAAATTATTAACACAAGGACTGGTCAGCCAGTTTCTTCAGTTCTCATTCATCCCCATTCCAACTCTTAGGAGCTGATGGCATCTGACATATATGTATGGGTGTGTATGTATTACAATAAACGATTCATTTTATATAAAAGTCAGATTAGGGGCGCCTGCGTGGCTATCAGTTAAGTGTCCGGCTTCGGCTCAGGTCATGATCTCACGGTTCGTGGGTTCGAGCACCACGCTGGGCTCTGTGCTGATAGCTCAGAGCCTGGAGCCTGCTTCAGATTCTGTGTCTCCCTCTCTCTCTGACCCTCCCCTGCTCATGCTGTCTCTCTCTCTTAAAAATAAATAAGAAACATTAAAGAAAATTTAAGTCAAATTAAATTTCAGAGATTGCTAATAGAATATCAAGCTTATTTCCGGTTTTTATGCATCCCAAGTTAACATAGACACTTCACAGCCTGTCACCTGAATTGCAACAGTTCTATTCTCAAAGCTGTGGTACAAGCACCAGCAAATTCAGGAGTTCTGAATCTCTGCAAAATCTGGAACTGCTGTGAGTCCCAAACAGACCTGAAGAACAGTAATGAGAAAAGAGGCCCCACTCTCATTCATATAATCAAGTTGAATGAAGCAGGGAACAAATGCTTCCTCTTAAAACATGTCTTTAATAACAGAGGGAATCCTTTTGCCATGCTAGAAGCATGTTAAATACACCCGCATCATTTATCTTTACCCTATCCATATGAAGGTAGGGAGCACAAAAGTTCTTAATGATCCAGACACAGTAATGAAAGACAAAGAGTTACACCGAAATCTACCACCAATCCTGAAATTACATTTAGCCAGTGCATTCAATGACTGCTCCACCAGAGATTTCTTTTCCCATTACCAATAAGAACAAATTTAACTGATATGTGACTCTCATACATACAAAACTACTTGGGTAGAAAAAGAAAACTTGACAAATTTGACTTTGCTCCAATAGGAAGTTATTTCCTAAACTGCTGCCTATACGATGACTTATGAGGATTGAATGATTTATCTGACAAACAGCAAGTTACTTGATGAAACCTCCATGTCCTCCAGAAGGTAAAGGCAGATAAAAAAGTACAAGTAGACTGAATTTCTTTTCTCCTAATTTTAGAGCAAAAGTGCTGAGATTCTCAGGGCACCTGGGTGGCTCAGCTGGTTGAGTGTTCCAGTCTTGATTTCAGCTCAGGTCATGATTCTAGGGTCATGGGATCAAGCCTCGCATCGGGCCCATGTCAGGCCTCTGTACTGAGTGTGGAACCTGCTTGAGATTCCCGCTCTCCCCCTCCCTGGCTCTCCCCTGCTGCGCATGCTCGCTCTCTCAAAATAAACAAACATTTTTGAAAAGTGCTAAAATGCTTCAAATAGCCAGTATCTATAAACAACATATATAAGCATCCAGAAATTAATTAATTAATCTATAATAAAGGAAAGTCATGGCTGTAAAGGAGAGAATGATGGAAAGAAAGTGGGGCATTCATAAGAGAGAGAAATTAAGACCAATAACTTTGAAGAATGACAAAGAACAGAAGAAAAACAAGGTACGATTCAACTAAAGGTTATAGAATTAGAAGCAGGAATGATTAAAAGTAATATATACTCAATGTGAACTCAATGATTTTAAAATGAAAAAAGTAGGCCTCTAGGTCAAGACAGAAGAATGAAGACCTACATATGCCTCATTTCCCTCATGAAATACAAATAAATTGTATAAATACATAAGACAAAACAAACGTATTTAAAAAATGGGAATGAGGATCCTCATCAAGGAAGAGATGTTAACAAACTTTAGAAAATTACAGAATACACGAAGCAGCAAAGTAGGGACCAGCTGGTAATCCTTTTCTATAAAGGGTCAGAGAGGAAATATTTCAGCCTAAAGGACCATACCCTCTTGTAGCACAAAACACCCACTGACCGTATCTAAAAGGATGGATGTAGCGTGTTCCAATAAAACTTCACCCAAACAGGCAGCTGGCCCATGGCTGCAGTTGGCCAACCCCCACAACTGAAACCACTTTTGAGGTCATGGCATTAGCTGCTCTGTTGATGAAAAATCCACAGCTTCTAGCTTAAAGATTAAAAAAAATGTGAAAATAAAGATAAGAAATTTTTAAAAAACCTCACTATGGACTAACAGTGCCAGTTACTCTGTCTTTAATCCTCAGTACACATAAAAGTAGGCAACTCAGCTCTAATCCCTAAGGAGAACAATGCAAAGTTTATTTTTTTTCCCTAAAGAAATTGTGTGATTTCTATCAGTGGCTATTGATACCTTACATAAAGCCCTCTTCTGGCATGTGGACCATGCTTATCCTGAATTCAAGTCTGACCTCTTATGTTCCCTGTGCGTCAACTCAATCAGACTGTCCACATATGGAAGATGCCCGTTGTGAAGCAGGTGAAATTATTCTACAGTGAACTAAACCCGTAACACTTAACACTGCGTTAAGCAGTTTGTGAGTTTCAGCCCTGCAGAGGGGTTTGTGCTGACAGCTCGGAGCCTGGAGCCTGCTTCCAATTCTGTGTCTCCTCTCTCTGTCCTTTCCCCACTTAAAATGCCTCTCTCTCAAAATAAATAAATATTAACCAAAAAAAAGTAAGCAGGGATCATCAGATGCAGAAAAAATAAGAACAAATTGACCCCAAAGTAAACAACTATTACAAGAAATTAAAATTAACTTTAAAAAAAAAAAAGGATTGGGACATCTGGGTAGCTCAGTCATTAAAGGGTCTGACTCTTGATTTTGACTCAGGTCATGATCTCATAGGTCATGAGTTTGAGTCTCACATCAGGATCTGTGCTCACAGTGTGGAGCCTGCTTGGGATTCTGTTCCCCTCTTTCTGCCTCGCCCCCATTCATGCTCACTTTCTCTCTCTCTTTCTCTCTCTCTCTGAATAAATAAATAAAAATAAGAGATTCAGGATACTCCTCAAAATCTGAGAAGACATTATACATCTTAAAAAAAAACACACACCCACACACAAAGGTCAGGAACAATGAAAGAGTTCTCCAAGATTAAAAACAACAATTAAAAAATTCAATAGAATGCAGAATGTAACATCAAATAGCTACACAGGAAAATAATTAAAAGAGGAGAAATAAGGCCTGGCATTGGTGACTGTTTACATATGCCCGGCATTACTGCAAACATGGTAGGTATATTAAGTCTCTTAACCCTCTACACATTACTAAAAGGTAAATTCTAAATTTTTTTGATGTTTTATTTGAGAGAGAGACAGACAGACAGACAGAAACAGAGACAGAGCGAGCAAGCCGGGGAGGGACAGAGAGAAAGGGAGACAAAGAATCCGAAGAGAGGTTCCAGGCTCTGAGCTGGCTGTCAGCACAGAGCCAGAAATGGGGCTCGAACCCACCAACCGTGAGATCATGACCTGAGCTGAAGTCAGACGCTCAACCAACCAAGCCACCCAGGCTGCCCTAAAAGGTAGATTCTATTATTTTCAATCTACAGATAAGCAAACAACCACCTAGTGGTTAAAATATAAGAAAGATATATCCAATTCAAATACAGTGAGTCTGCTCCTACATGAGACATGGAGAAGTAATCAGGAGCCTGATACTAAACTATTAGGAAGTTATTTAAGTAAGAATAAAAAAAAAAAACATGAACAAGATGAAATTATCACAGAAATAGAGAAAAATTCTTTGACGTGCAGAAGGAAATGAATTTTCAGTTTTAAACATGTAAGAATCACTAAGCGAAGGATAAAAAAAAATGTCTTTGATTTGGAAAAATTCCCATTAAGTTGAAGCTTCAAGGTTAATAAGGAAATCTTAAAAATGTCTATTTAAAAAATTCCAAATAAAGGGTCCAACCCAGTAGGACAATCAAGGAAATTCTCAGGTTGACAGCCATGCAAGAGGATTAGAGAACATCCAGTCCTGAATGAAGTAGGAGGGCACAGTATTTTTGAAGTAATTCTCTAGAGGGAAAGAGGACTTCACTAATGTAAAACATGATTGAAACTCCAGATTAATTTAAGGGTAAGTTAAATGGACACCATTGTTTTTTATCAATATAAAAAGAAGAAAAACAAAGGCAATTAGAAATTCTGGGGGAAAAAAGGAAAAATTTTTTTAAGATGTAAAAGTCATAATACAAATAAGATTTTTTCAAATTTTAAAACACATATGATTTCTCCTATAATTCTTTATGCAATTGATTTCAAGCAAAATGCCATTATCATTAAAAACTATTCTCTGAGGGGCACCTGGGTGGCACAGTTGGTTGAGCGTCCAACTCCGGTTCAGGTTATGATCTCACAGTTCATGAGTTAAACACCCACATCAGGCTCACTGATGTCAGCCTGTCAGCTCAGTCTAGTTCGGGTCTTCTGTTCCTCCTCTCTCTATCCCTCATCCACTTGCACCCTCCCAAAAATAAATAAATATTTTTCGAAAAATGAATATTCTCCGAACGTTGTAGTTTGATGAGAATTGTTTTTTGATCCATTATGGTCAATTCTCATAAAAGTTCCCTCTATGCAGAGAATAATTACTCTGCACTTGTTGTATACAATATTCTTTTTATATTCATTAGGTCAAAATTGATAACTGTTACTTAAATCTTTATTGATTTCTAAAAGTAATTAAAATCCCCCACTATGATTATAAATTTGTCTATACTTAATTTTTTGTCAAAAATATTTATTTTGGAACTGCATAAGCATCACTTATTTCTCTGGGGCTTCAAATAAAAGTATGACATATCTGGTGGTTCTCTTAATGTTCTTGTCCGTATATTCTGTCATTTTGTCTTTCTATGCTTCAAAAGCTGTTTACCTTTTCCTGATCCATTTTTTCATTCACTACTTTTCTATGTCCAATCTAAAGCAAGGTACACACTGAATTACTTCAGTTATTGTGCTGTTCAGATCTCAAATTTTCATTTGGTACCTATTCAAACCTCCTATTTTATTTTCTACAGTTCCAATTTCCTGTTTTATTTATAACTTTGGCTTTTGTTCTTTGAGCATCGTAAGCAGTCTGAGCCTGACAGTCTCAAATACCTAAAGTCTTTGTGAAGCTTTCCATTCTCTGCAGTTTCTGCTGGTTATTATTCATGGTGTCTTGTTCCTTTGAGTGTCTCATTACCTTTGACTGTGTCTTAGACATTTTATTTTAAAAATTATTCATAGGAATAATTTAAGGCCTGAGATGATGACAAATCCCTCCAAATGGGTTCTATTTTGTCTTGCTTTGGCAAAGTGTTAAGAGTTCCACTAGTCTGGGATGGGTTTAATCAACAGATTTTCTAGATCACCTAGATAATGCTAATCCGGGCCATAGCTTATTTCCAAAGTCTACACATATCCTAGGATGCAGCCTTTGGGGTCTCTGCTTGAAGTGGAAATGGCTTTACAGGTGTCCCTATCTTTAATGGTCCACAGCCATTTACTTATGAGCCCTCCTAGCCCCAAGAGCCTGCCAATGTAGTTTAGTTTGACAGGTCATTTTTAGATTAAAAAAAAAAATAGCCATAGGACAGAGCAGATTTATGTGCTAAGCTAATCCATCTGGGTTCTTGTCCTCTCCAAGATGTGGTCTAGAATATCCTTAGTGTATTCTTAGTTCTTTGATGTTTAAAATTTTGAAATATATTTTTATCTAACACTTTGGTTGTCCTGAGCAGGATGATAGGTACAAATTGCTCTGACAACCTTTCACTAAAGCTTAAAGTATTAATATCTCATTGCTCATATTTCCTGTTAACCAGTAATTTGCCCTGTATACAGATAATTGCTATAATGTTCTGTGCTCGTGTCTCAGAGGAAAAATGCACAGCACAATGCCAAGAATAATAAAAGCCAAATTATTTTCTTGTGCACTTTAATAGCCTTGATCAGGACAAGTATGCATTAGTTTTGGCCGATGACCATTTAAGATCAAAATTATTCAGTCACAATATGGCCAACAGTCCCTCAAGTGAGCCAAGGAAGTGAGTCAATGAGAAGGCTACAGAGTGAGATGCCAGTCAGGGTGCCCTCAAGTAGAGCCCGTTCACAAAACCTGCCAAACCTCCCCATTGGCTTAGTCAGGCACTCACATTCCAAGAACAGGAAGGTAGTATAAAGAATCCAGAAAACTCTTAAGGGTTTAAAAACCAAGCAGAAACCAAGAAAGCAGTAAGACTAGAGAGTCTCACCTTAAACATAACGTCTCATCCCTAAGAGGGAATGAGTCTAGGCAACAGCATGAAACACTGCCCCTGAGATCCCACATGAACAAGGTTTGTCCCCTTGGCAGTTAAATGATGTCCAAACATCTTCATATATTAAAGAGGTGGTAAAGGATTTTCGATAGGCCTAATCAGTAGTGGGCTAAAAAGTACCCATTCTTCATTACAACCTGGAGGAGAGAGAAAGTTACTGGCAGAAATCTGGATTGCACAGGTCTTGTTGGAATAAGAAAGAATATAGGGCAGTGAGTGGTCTGCAGCGATCAATGACCAAGTGCCAGATGGGACAGTGTTCATCTCTGTTTGGGCCAAAATGGACAGGTGTTAGCCTAAAATAAGAGTCGCTCCTGGGGCGCTTGGGTGGCTCAGGCTGTTAAGCATCCGGCTCTTGACTTTGGCTCAGGTCATGATCTCACAGTTCATGGGTTCAAGCCCCACATTTCAATGCTCTCTCTCTCTCAAAATCTCCAACATAATAAGTGATCCCTTCAAATGTAGAAACATACTCAGTGGCCCAGTCAAATGTAAAATCATTATCTTTTAAAATAAAGTGAATTATATAAAAACAACAAATATCCTTGGCTCACACGTTATCTTTGTTCTCATTCTCCTGTGTTGTATTAGTTTCCTTAAGGCTGCCATAACAAAGTACCAACAAAATTGGGTAGCTTAAACCACAGAAATTTATTGTCACTCAGCTCTGCAGGTTAGAAGTCTCAGATCAAGGTGTTGGGCAAGGATTAGTGTTCCCTCCGAGGGGTGGAAGAATCTGTTCCATGCCACCCCCTCACTTGTAGGTTTGCTGTCAATCACTGGCATTCCTTGGCTTGTAGATTCACCATCAACCTGATCTCCGTCTTCATCTTCACACGGAATTCACCCTGTGTCTCTTCACATAGTCTTCCCTCCGTGCAGATCTGTCTCTGTGTCCAAACTGCCTCTTTTTATAAAAGCACCAGTCAAATTGGATTAGGTTCCACCCTAATGACCTCATTTTATATTGATCACCTCTGTAAAGGCCCTATTTCCAAATAAGGTCACATTCTGAAGTCCTGGGGGCTAGACCTTCAACACATCTGTTTAGGGGACACAATACAACCCATAACATATGCCATCACTCACTCTCCCCCCTCCCCTAACTACTGTCCCATCTCTGGTCCTCACCTGAGGAAAGGGATGAGGATGTCAATTTGACACATTCTGTGATGATGAAAAAAGCAGATAACTTATGATTGAAGTTTTTAAAAAAATTTTTTAACATTTGTTTTTTATTGAGAAACAGAGAGAGACAGAGCATGAGCAGGAGAGGGACAGAGAGAAGGGGAGATACAGAATCTAAAGCAGGCTCCAGGCTCTGAGCTGTCATCACAGAGCCTGACACAGGGCTCAAACCCACAGACTGTGAGATCATGACCTGAGCTGAAGTCGGATGCTTAACCGACTGACCAACCCAGGTGCCCCTGAAGTTTTTATTTCTGTAAAGGCATACATGATGAACCCAAGACAAGTGGCTATAATCTTTCCATGATACCCATTCTCTGACTCCTGACCAAAATGTAAAAGTAAAAAATAGATAGAGTTGGGATCTGCATACTGTTCAGTTTGCCAAATACTCTATAATTTAAGTTAAATAGAATCAATGGACTATTTCACTTCCCCCCACTGAAAACACTTAGTAAGCTACAGAAGATCAACAAATTTCCTCAGGTCTTGATTCCTACTTCTATTTGTTTTGGTGAAAATAATAAAATAAAAATATAGAGTGAACAAGATTGAGTCTATGGCCTAACTGTAGCAGAATGGTGTTGGCTACTAAAGACAATGATGGAGGAAGAATGAAGAGAAGGAGAATCTGGGGAAGTTAACGCAATAGCCATCAACAAGTTTCACCGGAATTAGAAAAGATGCTCAACTGTTTCCTGAAAAATGAGACTTGGCTAAGTTATTTTAGGCTAAACTCCCCTAGGCCACCAGCTGAATGCTCAGCATTTATATGACGAGAAACTAACTCTTGAAAATGCTGCTTTTACATCGCTCAGTTTGAACTATAAGGAATGCAATTTTGCCTTTGTCCTCTTTCAAAGCAAAGAATCCTGACTTATTTTTCCCTTCTGTAAGCCCTCTATGGTCACTATCACATAATCTAGCACAGGAGGGCTTTAATAAACCACTTAAATAAATGTATATGCATACATATACATTTTTCATCATTTCAAATTTTGACCCTTAGGCAGTTCTGCATTCTACTTCTTGATGTAGTTCTACCTTTGAGACTATTTATTTTCCCTCTTTTCTAATTCAGTTTTCATTGTGTCTTTTAGTGAATGTAAAAGATTTTTTTTATTGAAGAGGAAAAATGAATAAAATATATTTATATATTTGAGAACTAAAAATGACAAGGAACGAGGTGTTATTTTTAATGTGGAATTAACTAAAAAATACAGATCTTGTACATGGCAGGAAAAGTACAGCACATTAAGCACTTCACCTATTTATTTATTTACTTGTTTACTTAGAGTGAGCATGCAAGCAGGGGAGAGGGGCAGAGGGAGAGAGAGAAAAGAATCTTAAGCAGGCTCTATACTCAGTGAGGAGCCCAGTGTGGGGCTCCATCCTACAATCCTAGAACCATGATGTGAGCCAAAGTCAAGAGTCAGAGGCTCAACAGACAGAGCCACCAGGCACCCCGGCACTATACTATTTTAATAGTACAGGGCTCACTAACACCTTTGTGATCTGGAAGAACCGTACCTGCTTAGAGACATAGAGGCAAAGAGAACAGCAAGTTTCTTTTTTTTTCACAAATCTGAGTTCAACCAACAACTTCTATTTCTGGAGCTTCTGAACCTATGTCTTTTTCAGAGCTTGCTGGTAAACTGCTTCTGGAACAATAACCATCAGCCTATCTCCCAGGCTCCCGGACAGCTTAGGCCAGACATGGGCAAACTATGGTCCCTGGGCCCAATCCAGCAGTTGCTCCTTTCTGCCAATCGTTTGACTGGAAAACAGCCACACCTTTCTGTTTATGGAATTTTCTAGGCTGCTTTAGTGCTGTAACAGCATAGTAGTTGTGAGGGACTGTCTGGCCTGCAAAGCCTGAAAATTATACTACATTTGCAGAAAAGGTCCACCAACACTACCTCTGTGAACGACAATAACCAGATGCACTAATTTTTTTTTTCCCTCTTTGTAGACAAATCCAATCACCAAAGGATTCTGTTTAAATGGTTTTGTTTGTTTGTTTGTCTGTTTTGCTTATCTAGATATGGACCTACAAAACATCAGTTTGGGTGAAACCATTTGGTTAGTATGGAGTTACCCTCATTGGATGACTGGATGACGCTTATCATAACTGCCTTATGAAACAAAAGAATACATTTCTACCAAGGCAAAAGTACAACTTTGTTGGAAGTCTCCAGTTCCATTCAAAAGAATCCTTAGAAACACCTTTGCTTTGGGGGCACCTGGTGGTTCAGCTGGTTAAGTATCAGACTTGATTTTGGCTCAGGTCATGATCTCACCATCGTGAGATCGAGCCCTGCACTGGGCATTGCACTGAACATGGAGCCTACTTGGGATTCATTTTCTCTCTCTCTCTCTCTCTCTCTCTCTCTCTCTCTCTCTCTCTCTCCCCCCTCACTCCCACCAAATAAATAAATATTAAAAACATACTTTTTATAGTCATATCAATGCTTTCAGTGCAAGAAATTCTTATTACAATAGATTATTTCCCCGCACCTCAATTGAAAATCAAGGTTATAATCTTATGCCTCTGCTTCCTCATCCGTCTCTCAGCTTGCTCTTTATCACGTTCTGTCAATACTAAACATCCTCATTTTTCTTATAAAGTACTCTCATATATCCACTTCAGAATTAAAATTAGTTTAGTCTCTCAGTCTCTTATTAATGAGAATGGCTTTCTCCGGTCTTCCTACATGTTTAGAGAGAAAGATTTGTTTTTACAGTTTTTAACACTATACGTTTAAAAACTCACTCCAGCCCACTGCCCTAAAAAATCTTTCATTTTAGGCTCCATGTAGAAGTTTGTGATGTGTTTGTCCACAGATCACTGCAAAACGGTCTTCTTTTTTATAGAACAGTAGCCAGCTGTGTTAGTGGGCTGGAGGGTTTCAGACAGCTTCCGTATGATGCAAATGTTTCTTTACTCTCCTCAACTTTGGTTTGGGAGATTCAGTTTGTAATCATACTAAGGAAGAAAAAGTTGCTAGAATCTTCTTTCTCTCTTCTCACTCCAGCAAAGTTAGACTGACCAAGGCCCGTGTGCGGGGCTACACCTGCAGAGCAGGGGGACATGGGGGGAGATGAGTGAATGGTGCAGGCAAGGCGGCTCTGCTCAGGGACAGGAGTCTGGACAAAGTGGGACAAGTGTCTCCTTGCTCTGAGAACAGAGAGGGTGACAATGGCTTGCAGACTCTGAGCTGCAGGCTGTCGAGAGGGTAGTGTGAGATGGATCTCTGGGCTCAGGGGAACAGCGCAGCTCAGGAGACAGATGACAGGGACTTCTAAGCTCTGAGGGACAGGACTTCTGCGATGAATCTGGTGAACACAGCTGAGAAAACACTTAGTCCCTTTTCATCTTGTGCAGCACCCAAGAGGCCAGAAGACTTGTAAAGTCTTGTAGAGCCTGGGAGGGAACCCCCAAGATGGCTGAGACGGACCTTCCTATCAGACTGGCAGGGGGTACCTGAGAGCAGAGAAAGTATGATTTAGGAGAGGAACAAAAGGAGGGAGGTGTTCGGAGCTAGAGCTACGGCTTTGTATACTCGGAACCCCAAATGAGTTAAATTTCAAGGATAAATTGTACCGACGATGCAGTAATCCAATCTCATTTGGCAACAAAAACTACACAATCTAATAGATTTTTAGCTTAGCCATCTAGAGACTTAGGTTCAAATATAGTACTCAATAAAAGTAATTACTTTTTTTCAGATTTGTGGTGCTTCTTGTACTTAATCTCTTTGTTTCCATTACACATTTACTTGCTTTTTTATCCTAAATTGTACTATTTTGTAGATTGTTTTGTTCAGTTTATAATTTGCCTCAAATCCTGCTTAAGAGCTGAATGTGCACGCTAAATGAGGGATTGATTCAAGTTCCATAGTGTCACATTTCTTTAGAATTAATTTTGTTCTAACTAATCTAATCCCATTATAATATAGAAAAAAATGTTATACCCCCAAGGTGTTTCATGTAGCTTTAGTTGAAATGCTTTTTCATTACAATTATTCCATGTAGCGGAAATAAAACAAAATTTGTTTTTAAACTACAGTCACTTTTAAAAACCCAAATGGTTCAATTATGCACATTGTCTAACCAAGATTACAGTAACACCATAATTTATCAAATGTATTCATTTGTGTCCCTTGAAAGCATTTTCAAATTTTGAAATATTTCTGGAAAAATGGATAAAATACAGCATGCATGAGAGCTAACAAACAATGTTATTTTTTTGTTTCAGCTTTATAGTTTTGTAAGTAAGAAATAAAAGGACCCACATATAACTAAGGCTTTAACCATGCCAATCTATGTCAATAATCCCCCTCTTTCCTTAAAGTAGGCATTATACCAAAACGGGTGCATTGCTTACTGATACACAGATCTCTATACTTTAACTACTTATGTCTCTATCCACAACAATGTATAAAATTATCTAAAAATAACAAATGGCATCTTAATGTATATGGTGTGCATTAAAAGTTATTTTTCTAACGATTGAAATTTTTTTGAAAACTATTGATGTATTGTTTTGAGAATTAAATACTACATAAAGCATTTTCTCAAGTGTTAGGTGCTGTGTGTGTGTGTGTGTGTCTCAATTCAGCTTAAAACTTTGAGGTAATTGTAAATTCACTTATAATAAGTAATACAGAGAGATGTCTGTTCTATCACCGTAAGAATCTCTTGTGTTGCCCTTTTTATAAGGGCATTCTCCTCTCTCCACACTGATCCTCTAAACCATAAACTCTGGAACTATTCATCTGTTCTCCATCTCTATCATTTTATCATTTCAAGGATGTTATATACATGGAGTCATACAGTATGCAACGATTGAGTTTGGAGGGGTTTTTGCACTCAGCTTGCCTCTCTGCAGCTCTCTTGAGCATTCATTCATTCATTGTGTTGTTGGAGGTATCCCTTCGTATAGTTTCTTAACGGTTTCTCCAGAATAAATATATCGACACATATGGATACGTGTAAAATATCACAATCTACTAGTGTCAGCATTTTACTACTGGAAATTGTATTTCCATTTAGGTCCCCTTATCCTTCTCACTTTTAAATATCACATTGTCTTTAATCACAGGTGGTAATTATAGTACCTCACTATAGGTAAGTACAGTATTGATTACTTCAATAATCAAATATGACTTGGAAAATTCACGAGGAAAAGAACAATCTATTATATTGACCTATATTCCTGCTCTTTTTATTATCCTGCCTTCCCAGTGCTTCAAGATTTGTTTATCATGACCTTTTTTTTTTTTTTGAAAAGCCTCCCTGTGGTCATTTTTGAAGGGTAGGTCAGCTAGTCAAAAATCCTCTTAAAATGTCTCTATGTCTATTTCTTCCTGAAGGATAGTTTCAATGGCTATAGAAATTGCAGTTGACAGTTCATTCCATTCAGTACTTGAAAATATTGGGCTGTGTTCTTCTCTGTGGCTTCAAATGAGAACACAGCTGTTCTCTGAATCGGTGTTTCCCTGTAGGTAATATGCTGTTTCTCTCACTGTTCTCAAGACTTTTCTCTGCATTTAGAAGCTTAATAATCCTGTGTCTTGGCATAAATTTCTCTGGGTTCATCTATCCTACTAGGTGTGTGCAACTTCTTGAATCTACAATGCTTATGTCTTATCAAATTTGGGAAGTTTTCAGCCACCACTTCTTCAAATATTCTTTCCACAGTACCCTCTTTTTCCTCTTGTTCTGAGACATCCACATAAAGGTTGACTCTTTTTAATCATTCCACAGTTTCCTGAGCCTCTGTTCATTTTTTTTCTCAATTTTATTGATTTGCCCTCAAGGTCACTCACTCATTCATCATCTCCACTCTGCTAGTGAGCCTATATTTTGAGTTTTTAATCTCTCTTTTTCAGCTCTTTATTTTCCTTTTTTTTTTTTTTTACCACTTCTATTTCTAGTTGGGATTTTTCTATTTTTTTCTGTTTTTCTATCGTTTGTTTCAAGAACACTTGTAATTCCTTGTTGAAGCACTTTTGTGATGGCTGCTTTCAAAATCCTTGTTAGATAATTCCAACATCTGATTCATATTGGTATTGGCATGAGTTGACTGTCTTTTTTCATTCATGTTGAAATCACTATAGGCCAGATTGTTTTCTATTATATCCTGAATATTTTGGCTATAAAGTAGACAGACTCTAAATATTATTTAAATCTTTAATTTTAGTAGGCAGTCACTCCATTTAGGCTGACCACACAGGTCCTGGCCCATTTTTGTAGAATGTGAATCTAATGATGGTACTATTTTCTGAGGCTTTGTGATTCACTTTCAGTCTGATTGGATACTTCTGGGGCTCTCAGAGATCCCTGATGATGCATCCTGAGGGGCCAGAAGGTGTTTCCTCATGCCAGAAATCCTGTAGGTGGTGAATGAGAATACAGAGCCCATCCTAGGCTAGGCATCCACGGTGGGACCCCTATCAGTGTCAACTGGCCATCCAAAGTCTCTGGGCATGGGGAGGAATTTTCCAGCCCAGACAGGACTGAAAATGATTCCCAAGACAGGAACTTGCTGTAATAGGTACCCTCCATCAATGCTATGTGGCTGCCCTGTGTCTCTAGGTTGGGGAAGGCATTTTCCAGCACATGGAGAAGAAGATTCCTGGGCGGAGCATTTGTCATGGCAGAATCTGTTCTATTAAAACCAGCCAGCTGTCTTGTGTCTCCAAGTAGGGGAGGAAGTCTCAGGCACAGAGGGAGAACAAAGTACTTTCTCCTAATTATTCTTGTCACAGGACTCCCAGTAGACCCTGTGCTTTGCCTAGTGTTGTCATTGGGTCTCCTTTGCAACCCAGAATAGGAATGAGACAACTGGACCACCTTATATTGCCAGGTTGGGGCTGAGGAGACATAAAGCCTGGGTTATCTTCTACTGGTGTGTGAACAGCAAAAAGATGTCTTGCTTCCTGCT
Source organism: Mungos mungo (assembly GCA_004023785.1). Taxonomy (NCBI): domain Eukaryota; kingdom Metazoa; phylum Chordata; class Mammalia; order Carnivora; family Herpestidae; genus Mungos; species Mungos mungo. The sequence continues at coordinate 16,952 of PISW01011233.1, read as the reverse complement.
GCTGTATTCATCTTCTAACCCTAGAGTTTCTAATCAGTTTGGCTTCTTTCTACTTTTCAGACTTCTTTGGCTGCCTCTTGCGTGATTTCCAGAGTTCGCAGTAATATTTCAGGATGACCAGGAGCCATATTATCCAGATGAGAAGTCAGGTTTGCTTTGTACACTGTAAAAACTAATCTACTAATCATATTCTATCAAGGGAAGAGTTTTGAAAATATTATTTTTTAAATGGCCACTATTTCATAACGATATGATAAAAGCTGAAAATTATCAAACACTTCTTACTAAAGGATTATTTCAAAATAGGTATTCTCGTAATTTCCTAGATGAAATCAATTAAAAAAAATAAACCTTTTTAATATCTGGAGGCCATTCTCTTAACAATGCTTTTTATGTGATAACTAGAGGATCCAACTGGGCTCACTGCAGCCTAATGCACTAGAGCCTTTCATGTGTGTACAAGCATTTATCATAACAAATAATTAAAAGGAAAGCCTCTACTAAACTTACATAATATATTGCCATTATGAGGTATACTTTGTTAAAAAGACTAGATATTCAGTCTCAGGACTATAGAAAAACATAGAAAAGCTTTACAACCTTTCTGTATATCTAAACCTATTCTGAAATAAAAGATTTCTTTTTTTTATTATTTTCTTAGTTTCTTAAGGGACCTTTTGCTGTAAGAACAAACCTGGGTATTTGGCGTGGGTAGCAGCAACCTGTTCCTTTCGTCAGAGCCAACCCTAAGTATTCAAGCTAATGGAAAACTACTTTTCAATCAGAACTGAGAACTCAAGGTTGACACTTAGTTGTTGAGGTTGCTGTTAAAGAAACTAAGGTCATTTCCCCTCATCTGTCTTCTTTTAAAGATATGAGTAATGATAAAAATTGACCAATTTTTTTAGCACTAGGGCAGGAAAAACTCATATGAGAAATTTTGTGTTTTGAAGAGATAATTATGACTTGATTAGAGTCTTATAATAGAGATGACCCTCAGCACCCACCCAAAAATGTCACCAGGAAATAGAGGAAATTGAGATTTCTACCTTAATGGAAAGATCTGCCAAAAAAGGTCTCTTCTTTATGTAAGCTTAATGATGAGGGAATCCTGCCTCCACTGCCTCACTTATAGGGAAATACAAAATAAAAATTACTAAGAAAGCAAAGAAAGTCGTATCTTGGTGGCCAGGTGACAGGTGTTAGATCATGACAAACACAAAAAATTGGCTACAAGGACCCAATATGTGCACTCATCCAAGGCACAAAATCAGCCTTCTCCATGGTGAGTTGATGAACAGTGCCAGAAATAGGCGTCTACACTGCTGACCACATTCTTCTTGCTAGATTATCTGGTAACCTAGGATGCAGGAAAAGCCACTTAGCACTTAAAACACAAACCACAACCTAGACAGGTTCCCAAGAGTCAATGCTCAAACTGTACTTAGTACTCTTGTTGTGGATTATCTACCAACTATTAAGTCCCCTATGAAACATTCTTGAATGATAAAGCAAAGTTTGCTTACTTTCATTTGTGTTTATATGAAGAGCAATGATTTATTTTTCCCCATTACTGTAGCAATGTTGATTCTTGAGGCACAAAGTTAATACAAAAGAAGTCTATGGAGCCAGAGCTAACCACGAGAACTCCTCGTGATTATGGACAATGATGTCCAAGCTCTGTGAATGACAATTTGGTGTAGAGCTGGACAATCCTTAGAGAGTTCCCTGCAATCAACTGATTTCCCCTGTGTTTCTACTACCTTTACACACTGCTTTTTTTCCAACCAGGCTGAACTTGAAGTGTAAGCATGTGATAATTGAGCATTCTTAATATACAACCAGCAATGGTGCCTGATAAATGGGACAGGTCACTGACTATATCATAATGATGAAGTTCATCTCTAGGAGGTTATCAATGAAGTGACAATGTCAATGTAATGATAGGATTTGAGAATCCAGGCTTCATCTGAAATCTTTAAAAATTAATTTCACTTTATATGTAATCCAATATACATTTCCATTATTTCCATTTTCCCTTACTTTCTTCTTTCCTTCCTTTCTTTTTCCTTCATTATTTGCTTTTTCCCTCCCTTTTTCTTTTTTTCTTTTCCTTCATTCTTTCTTTTCCTTTCTTTTTCTTTCTTCTCACTTCCTTCCATCTCTCCCTCCTTCCTTCCTTCTTTCTATTTCTTTCCTTCTTCCTTATTTCTTCCTTCCTTCCTTCTTATCTATCTTTTCCTAAGAAGATTTTTGTGGTTCCACAATGTATGTTTCAGAAAGTACATTTGGCTCAGAACCTTCTGATTATAAATGCAGGCTGAGAATTTATCCTATGAAGAATAATGTTAAAAAAAATAACAGCATGCTAAATGGCTTTAATATATTATAATGAAAAATGGTAAGATAGGAAGAAGGAAAAGTTCAGTCATGAAAGAAAAACAGATCACAGAGCTTGGAATTGAGACTCTTATTTGGCTATCACAAAAAGATACTTGATCTGAGAATCTACCAGAGCCAACCCATTTGCAATGTAAAGTCAAGTTACTCTGTGGGAAATTATTCTGGTATCCATGGACTAGACCCACTTAATGCATTCAGTCAGAAAATCAGAATGTCCCTACACCTGCTTCTCTGCAACAGGACAGGCTTTATTTGTGCAGAGCACTGTAATATGCACTTGTATAAAGGGGAAAAGCCCATTCCGTGCCTTCTTAAAGATAGGAAATAATAAATCTATGGGAATTTTCCAATGCCTGAAGGTGGTAAGTTAGCTTCTTTAATTCAGACTTCCGAATACCAGTTGGGTTGTTATGAGTACAATGCTGCATTTCAGTGCGGAAAGACCATCTGCTACTCTTCTGGGTAATACACTCTCTACCCCCCAAGCTTGGAAACGAAGCTTTCTTCTCTTCTCAAGCCTTCTTCCAGTCACACAGTTAATTGCAAGGAACTGGAATGGACACAATATCCAGTATTGTTAATACCGGGCACAGTATTGTGCAGAACATGCTCACCATCGGCTCTTCAATATGCTTGAGCGTACAAGGCTCAGGGCAATAGAGAACATTCAGCTTTTGTGACTTGTGTGGAAGTGTTGGATGTGCATTTATGTGAGCATAATGTGATTATCTTCTTGAAGATTCAATGAGTTTCCTAACGAAGAGAGCAAAAAAGGAAAGAAAAAAAACCTGCTTGAAAGTCATTCAATAGAAATGACTTCCAAAACAAAACGTCTGGTGGAAAGATACAACCACAATTCTCTTGTTCAATGTTGGGTTCCTGTGTCAAAGGAAAATGGAGAAAATATATAAATTGTCTATAAAGCCAGATCAGCCCTAGCAAATGAGGTAAGAATTAGAGGCCCGGAGCCTACTCCCATTCAGTATAACAAACTCCAGAAATGTTCACAATTGCCACAGTTTGTTAATTGCTACACAAGAGTTATCACATTAATGCAACTTGGATGCCAAGAAGGGTTTAAATGAAGTTAAATGAGTACAGCACGCAGAATGCTTTTCATTGTTCAGGCTTATGGGTAGTCAGTGAGTTGTATAATTGGGATCTCTAATGTTTCCAGCTCATTTAGTCTTTTACTGTATTGTGTGAAGTCAACAAACATCTGCCAAAAAAAAAAAAAAAGTGTGCAACAGCCCAAATTCAAAGATCCTCAATGTAGAGATCAAGTAATTTGCCTCCCATTCAGAGTTTGCTTTCTTAAAAACAAGACTTGTAGAAAACACACTTGTTTCTGCTTATTTATTTTTATCTAATTGCCACAATAGCCAGCACTTTGCTAGTCAAAATATGTTCCATAGACCAGCACAATCACCTAAGAGCTTGTTAGAAATGCAGAATACCTGGCCATTCCATACTTACAGAATCACTCACAATCTGCAATTAACATGATCCCTAGATGATCTGTACCCACATGAAAGCTTGAGAAGCACTGAGCTAAACAATAACTCACATGGAATCAGTAAAGGACAATACATGTAAATATCTTACTGCTGAGTAGGTAGCAGGAGTCCTTCTCCGACAAACATTCACTGGAGTTGATAAGCTCCTAGAAATTCTCGTTTTATTGTCTCATAGGGTTGCTAATTGAATGTGAACAAACTGACTACAGATGTATTAACATACTTGCAAAATTGTAATAATAAAGGAGAAAATAGGTAATTCATGTACCAAAGTCCTTTCGCCACTTTCTGTTGTTAGATGTAATCTTTGATTGATGGGGACCTAAAACTTTACATAGCGGTGTACTGATGTGTGACCAACAACTGGTCGTACGGGGGAGGGGATAGCTCAGATTCAGAACGTTTGGTGATTTCCGGCATGAATCGTCCAGCTATGGCCAACTTAAAGCCACTAACATGGGGCAACGTGACTCAGATTTGGGAAGAAAGGTGCACAGGCAGCCGTTACTAGAGCGTCTGCAGGCAGTCTGGCTTCCTGCTACACATGCACACAGCGTTGGTCCTTAGCTCTCCGTAAAACCTCCAGGCTTCAGAACCCAGTTGAAAACCTCAGGAAGGAAATTGGAGGAAAATCAAGGCAACGAAGCATAAAACAGCTTTTGTTTCATTCTCGCAATTCCTTCCTTTGGTTCTAACACATGGTCTGCTCGTCTCACCTGACTTGCCCTTGGATCCTCTCTCTTGGTTCCCATCCTGTTACTGGCCTCCTCCTGAGGTACTCAATTCTCCTCCAGCGGCTCTGAACTGCGCCGGTGTGACCTGTTCATGATCAGAACCTAAAGTGTATGGCCTGTAAATTTTTAACTAATGGTAAAGTATACAACTTCACCAATGATTTCCTTTTCTGTATCTATTAAAGCATTTCAAACTCCTATTCAAAATCCATTCTACAAATATTTAGTGGACCTTTTCTTGTTTTAACGTTTGTTTATTCTGAGCGAGAGAAAGGGAGCGCACATGCATGGGAGAAGGGAGGGGCAGAGAGAGGGGGGGGAGAATTTCAAGCAGGCTCCATAATATCAGCGCAGAGCCTGATGTGGGGCTCAGTCTCACCACCTGTGAGATTGTGACCTGAGCCAAAATCAAGTCTGATGCTCAACTGACTGGGCCACCCAGGCACCCAGCAGTGAACCTTTTCTACTACTAGCACTGTAATAAGTTCACGAAGAGGAGAAAGGAGACTGAAAGACAGCTGGGACCCTGAAGGCTCGGGTGTGTTTTGCTGATGAATTTCACTCATGAAGTGAGGCCAGGGGCTCAGCATCCTGGGTATCCCGCTCTCCATCCTCCTATGTGAAAGGGGAGAGGCTCCCCATCCCAGCCCCCTCCTTCAGGCCCATCCCAGCCCCCTCCCTCAGGCCCAGTAATCCATTACTGTCCTTCATCCAGGTGACAAAATACCTAAAGAAGATCTCAATCTAAGTTTCTTTGGGAATTGCTGCTTTGCAATGACCAAGCTAAGCAAAGCAAAACTAGCCCGGGGCTTTGTGATGAATGGGGGGCAGATGTGGCTGGGGGGAAAGATCTTCAGAGGGGCTCACAGGAAGGAGCTGCCTGCACCTTGTCACCACCCTCGCCTCCCACAAACGCTTTCTAAAAGTCACACGTTCTCACAACAAGCAACCTATGGAATTCACCGGAGTAGTGAACGGCCATTGGCTACAAGAGAAAGATGAAATTAGACACAAGGAGACCTACGCCGAGCGGATCACACGGGGCTCAATTCTGAAGTTCCATGTATCTTACATGTCAGTTCAGTTTTTATTCTGCTTTATATCCCTCAATTTTTTTTTCCTGAAAATCAGTCTATTCTATAGGGCAACCACAACATATTTTTATGCTTTGTTACATATTGATATTGCCTTCTGTCTAAAGTTTTTGTCAGTTGAAGAAAAATCGAAAATGTTAATGTCAGAGTGTTTAAATTTGGCAATTTTATTTGGTAAAAGATAAGAATGTGCCAACTAGCAGATTTGTATTTTGTCTGAATTAAATATGCTTTCAACTCCCAAATGCCATTCATGCGATCTCATATAGGAAAGTTATCTACACACATATTGACATTTATTTTTTTTTCTTTTTTTTCTTTTTGAGAGACAGTATGAGCTGGGGGCGGGGGGGGGGGGGTGGGGAGGGTCAGAGAGAGAGGGAGACACAGAATCTGAAGCAGGCTCCAGGCTCTGAGCTGTCAGCACAGAACCCGACGCAGGGCTCAGACCCACGAACCATGAGATCATGACTCGAGCTGAAGCCAGACGCTTAACCGACTGAGCCACCCAGGCGCCCCACATATTAACATTTAAAAAGTCATTTGCTTGAGAGTGTAAATTTTAAGACATCTCCATAGATCCAAAATTCCTGTAGAACTACAACTGAACCATGGGACTTTGATCTATACACAAAACACGAAAAAATAATTACCTTAATAACATAATCATGTACATAGAGGCAGCTCAAAAATATCCACTGCATAAACAGTGACCTTGCATTTATAATAAGAATGCCATGCTTTTGCTGGTGACGACTAATGAACACTCAGCATAGGTTACCGGCATGGCCCAGCAGGCTATTCTGTAAGAGTCATTTTAATTTATCTTAGAGGAAATCGGGATGAAAAGTGCCTACCAACATTTCCACCTTGAATCGTACCTCTCAGAATCTTAAATATTCTCTTATGTTACCAGCATCTCTTCCTTAGACTTGTTTACTACTGAATCATTAATTATGTTATGATACACTGAAATAATTGGTAGAGTTGTAAGTATTTCGTTAATGTAGTTTGAAGAACACTTGGGCAAAGTCCAGGAATGCACTTGAATTTCAATGCTTAAAATTACCCTCAGAACTGAGGGATATATTTTCATTCTAAAATAATGAGGCTTAATAATATAATCATTGGGCAAAACCCAAAACAAACACATAGAAAAATATACAACAGCAAATTATATTTTTATGTATGGCTAATTTATTTTGAAAGAACTTTTTAAAAACCTCATTAAGTTGTTTTAATTTGAATGCCCAAAATTAACCTTAGGAGAAATGAATATATTTTATTTATAAATATGAAGAAGAATGGATACCGCAGCTGCTGAAATAAAAGCAAGTTAGAGGTCTGCAAAAATCATAAGAAACCATTAATTATGGTCTCAGAAGAATGTGACTTAATTTAATTTACCTAAACGTTGCATATTTTATGCTTGTGCTCTATGGAGATTTTTTAACATAACAGAAATTTTATAAGTAACAGAAAACACTGGGGTGGTATGTACAAAATAAAGCATTAAGGTAGCATTATTTAATGAAGAATTCATTACCATGATTTGTGTTAGCAGAATTTTGAAGTCCTTTTCTGCCCCCCATAGCTTTGTGAATCTCAGTCTTGTATGACAAATGTACCCGAGGGATGTGTTCGAGCCCAAAGGTCGTGATGTAGGAATGTGAGGCACCATCCACTAACCAGGTGACTAACTGTACGAGATACTAAACAGAGGAGCCTGGGTGGCTCAGTCCGTTAAGCATCTGACTTCAGCTCAGGTCATGATCTCACTGTTCCCAAGTTCAAGCTCCCTCCCACCAGCACCCCCATCAGGCTCTCTACTGACAGCTCAGAGCCTGGAGCCTGTTCCAGATTCTGTGTCTCCTTCTCTTTCTGCCCCTCCCCTACTCATGCTCTGTCTCTCTCTCTCTCTGTGTCTTGCAAAAATAAATAAAATGTTAAAAAAAAAAAGTTAAAAGATATTAAACAAAAGGTGAATTATTTTGATGATTGATTCTAGAACTCTCCTTCATGTTAAACTATCTACCAATGAAAACCTAATGGGTATCGCCAAAAGACACAGAGAAGTGGAAACCACTGCATCCTCTCCAACAATCATGAGTGCTCTTTCTTTTCTTTTCTTTTTTTTTTTTAAATCAACACCTAAGTTCTCCGAAGGTGGCAGGATCCCAGCGGCCACAGAAGCTCTCAGACACGGAGGCGGCTCTGGCGTTAAACCGTAGCTGCTCTCTGTCCCTGCAGTGATATTTTCACACTGGAAGCAAGTTAGCCAGTGGCAGCTTCACATAAACTCTGAAAAATGCTCCATTTGACCAGGCACAGTGGAAAGAGGCTGTGGGTTAAATATGACCCAGGGATAAAGCAATGAGACAGCAAACCTAGCACTTCAGGAATCAGAATCTGCCAACATCAGAATAAAGGCCAGGTCTCCAGGGCCAATAACAGCATGTGGAGATGTGTTTATATTCTCTCCTCTTCCCAGTTGAAGGAGAATAAATAGTAAACTTTGAACTTCGAAGGCATTCCATTTCATACATGTTAAAGTATTTGCTTCCCCTGCATCCCGATACTTTTTCCCCACATTTTATCACATCATTTCTCTTTCTTTACCTTCTGTCTAGATCTTAAGTCTCAGAAGCATTTTACATTTTTAAAAATCACTGAGGATTCCCACAGAGCTAGTGCATATGTGGATTACATGTGTCAATATTTGCCGTATTCAAAATTAAAACTCAGAATTTTTTTAAAACACAAGTATGCACAAGCACACATTCTACCAGCTGCCAGAGCAATGCCGTCACACCTTCTGCAACCTCAGAAAGCTCCAGGGCACACTTGCAAGAGAATCAAAGTGAAAAACATAAAAATCATCTGGTGTTACCAGGAACAGAGTACGGACCCTGTGGACAAGAGGACTCTGGGAATCTCTGGAGAGCAAATTAAATACTGCTGCTCAAAATAAACAGAAGGCAAAAATCAGAATCGTTTTTCTCTTTTTTGTGTCAATTTCTACTCTTCCACTAAACACTGAAAAAGATGACAAAGTCGAACTTCACCACTTGATTTCATAATTATTGCGTCATGTTCCTCAAGACCGCAGAGTGTCGTAGACCTATCAGAACAGAACTTATCATACCGGCTATGGGTAAAGATGTGGGAAAATGGGACCATTTCACAAAACTGGTAAGAACATAAAATGGTACAATTACCACAGAAAATCAGTTGGCAGTTTCTTAAAAAAAAAAAAAAAATTAAACACATACCTACCATATTATATAGCTATTCTGCTCCTAGGTCTTTACATAAGAAAAATGAAAGCATATGGAACTTGTACATGAAAATTATGCACCTTATCTGTAACAGTCAAAAACTGGAAACAACCCAATGTCCATTAACAAGGACATTCATAAGTAAATTATGGTATTTACTTACTTAAACGATAGATATACTACTCTACAATAAAAATGAATGAACTCTTGATATATACAACTACATGGTTGAGTTTCATAATAACTCTAAGTGAAAGAAACCAGCCAAAAATACTACATTAAGAGACTAAAAAGCCAAATCACCAGACAAGAATAAATCTTTGCAAAATGCATTTGAGATAAAGAATTTGTATCCAAAACCTTAAGATTCAACAAGAAAAAAAAATAAAATTCAATTTTAAAAAATGGGAAAAGATATAAACAAACAACTCACCAGAGAAGATATAGATGGAAAATAAGCACATGAAAAGATGCTCAGTGTCGTATGTTACTGGGGAATCACAAACTAAAATGACAGTGAGATACTACCATACACGTATTAAAATGGCCAACATCCAAAACACTTAACACCAAATACAGGAGAGGATGTAGACCAACAGGAAGTTTCATTCAACGCTGGTAGGAAAGCAAAATGGCACAGCTACTTTGGAAGACAGCTCTTTACAAAACTAAACACACGCTTACTATATGATTTAGCAATTAGGCTCCATGGTATTTACTCAGAGGAGCTTAAAACATATGTCCACACAAACACCTGCACATGAATGTTCATAGCAACTTCATTCATAACCGATAAAATGTGGAAGCAATCAAGATGATCTAAAATAGGGACATGAATAATAACACTGTGGTACATCTATACACAGTCATAAAAGGAAGTGAGCTAGCAAGCCATGAAAAGGCTCCATGGAGGAGTCTTAAATGTATACTGCTAAGTGAAAGAACTGTAAAGAGGAGTCTTAAATGTATACTGGCTAAGTGAAAAAAGCCAATCTGAAGAGGGTAGATTGTGTAACTCCAACTTGGAAAGGCAAATCCATGGAGACAGTAAAAATATCAGTGGTTGTTCAGGGGAAGGGAGGGAGACAGGAAGGTGGAGCACTGAGGATTTTCAGAGCAGTAAAACCATTATTCTGTAGGATACTGTGTGATGGTAGGTACAAGTCACTATGCATTTCTCAAAATCCATATAATGTACAGCATGAAGGGTAAGCCCTAATGTAAATTATGAGCTTCCGTTAATAATAATGTCTCAATTTTGGCTCATTAATGGTAACAAATGTGCCACACTAATGCAAGATGGCAAAAATAGAGGAAAGTGGGTGGTGCAGGGTGAGGACTGGGTGGGTATATGAAACTGTACTTCTTACTCACTTTTTTCTTAAACCTAAAACTTCTCAAAGACTCTATTAATGTCGTAAAAGTACAATATATGGTTCCATATATTATAGAAGTTCTAGAAAATAAAAAATAATGTATGTGGCAGAAAACAGAGCCGTGGATGCCTGGGGATGAAGATGAAGAGAGGCTGAGTTTACAAAGGGGTGCAAGGAAACATTTGAGGGTGATGGGCATGTCCATTGTTTTGACTGTGATGATTCCTTGGGGCCATAGATATGCCGAATGTATCAGATATTATACTTTGAATATGTATAGCTTGTTTATGTTAACCTGCTCTTCTAACCATTTCCCAGATGACGCTAATGCTGCCGGTTGGGGACCACACTTTGAGCACCACTCGGCGCCAAGGACACACAGACTCAAGAGAGGGCAATTGTTCCCACCTTGGGCAGCACTCTGGAATCTCCGGAGAGGATTCTGTGGTGAAGCCTGGTGTGGGCATTTTTCAAAAGCTCCATGAGTGATTCTCACTTAGCCTTATCTGGTTCATTTGTAACAGCAAACTACCAAGAGTAAATAGAAAATAAGGGCAAATATGACTCTACCAATAGTGTACACTTGGAAATTCCATTAGTTTTATTTGTATCATATATAGAACTTTTGGTACATCCACTAAAAAGCAGAGTTCATTAATTTACGGAGTGTTGATAGAAAAAGATGGGAATTATTTTGTTGGCTGGAAATAGCTACAGTTTAATATTTAAATCCATCAGTAAAACATAATTTTTTAAAAATAATAAATGATCTCTTGTCCTCTCCTTTCTCTGAGTTGCTACATTTTATGAGGTCACCAAAAAAATGATACAAGATGACAGCTGATCAATTTAGGATTTCATTATTTGGGGTATGGGCTGGGTAATTTTATAGTTCATTTGTACTAATTTTTTCCCATCCCATAAGACACCTCTAAAATTCAGTTCTATCACATGTCTTTTATGATCCATCTACTGGATTCCTCTAATGTCCAACCTCCCATTCAAAGATAAGAATGAGTGCAGAGAGAGACACAGGGCTAAGGGAAAGAGATTGCACCCCAAACCCTAGAACCACTCACTTATGCCTCCATCTCCCGTCCATCGGCACACACTGAGTGTGTTTGTGCGTGAAGAATGCAAGCTGTAGTATCTACTATCCAAGTCACTCTTCAAAACCTTCCCACCATATAACCCATTTTTACTTCTGGAAGGATTATTCCTAACTTGCTCTTCTGAATGTTAGTTCAGGCTACATCTTATAGAAAAAACCATGAGATCTTCAACCAGTGGCCTCAATGTGGCAACGGGGACTTCCCCGGACAAACGTCTGGTTGGCTAATAGTATCACTTTTGATATACTAAATAGAATTATATCAGCCATCTGAATCCTAATCCGTGTGTTTTACCCTACCTAAGAGCTACTGTTGTGCCTAACTAAATTCCTCAGTTAATGTAACCCAGGCTTTCTTAAGTCAAGCCTAAAGGCAAAGATAATTTTATAGTGTGTGTATTATGTCACTAGTCCAACAAACAGCAAGAAGCTCAATAGAAGAGTATTTCAAAGACTCAAAGTGATTCTAAATTTATGCGAAAAAAATGAAAGTATATGAAATTCATATCGGCATTTATATTCTGGTGTCAAGGAGATATATTATTTTGTATGAAATTATTGGAATCAATTTTCAATGAAAACACAAAGTTCCTTTCATGGCCACTGAATTGACGTCTTTATAAAAAATAATAAGAAAATTTAATGATTTCAACAGCCAGCTTGGACGATCTTAGAACTCCATGCTTAAGTTCCGATGAGGCTCTAACTCATCCAGTCTTTTTCAAGTTGTTCCAACTAAATGCCACAGTGATGAGGCAGAGGGCCTATGGGAAGAGGCCTCCATGAACACAAGCCAAAATGATACCCAGAGCTGGTACTATGAAGGTATTCTCCATCTCATCTCCTCAAGAATACGGCAGGTTTTTCAATCAAAGAGCTTTATTCCTACTTCTCCTCTATGTCACCCACTTCACAGTTTTAACCTGTACAGCAGTACCCCACTAGAGCTTCAAAGTGACAGATTTCAGGTGAGCTATGTCCTATAATTGGCTATACAGAGTGTAAGTGGTAAAGATGAGAAAAAGAACATAGTCAAAGGAATCCAGATTCTGGTCTATTCCTACCCTTCCCAACTGATTCCACCTCATCACCCAATACAGATGATAATGCCAGCTTCAATTCACTTCCCATGTTCACTACTCTGACCTTCCAGGATACAAATATTAAAAATCAGCCATGGACTTAAATTATAAGCAGTTATGGACTTCCACATCTTATGAGAATAGAAAGTCACAGGATAAATTTCCCCCCATTCCAATAAAACAAGGAGCCAGACAATACACAAAAACACTGGGTTTTCCCCAAAGCCTGTAAGAGAACTGAAATCACACAATAATAACTTTTAATAAAACAAAAATCCCTATTGAACTAAGTCCAAACTATGACTAGCCTTTCCCTGAAGAGAAAGGAATCCCATTTGCTTTCTTCCACAGTTGAGTAGAAGAAAGAAGGCGCCATCTTAAAGGTACTTAAGAAGAAACTACTAAGCTTTCTGCAAATTTTAAGGCCAAGTGTCAACTGGCGTGACTGTTTCACATGGAAGCCTCAGAGGAAAGAGGAGACTTGACAGCCCTGCCAACTCTTTCACACAGGTCTTTCTGAGTGTTCATGACAGAGGCTGGGGGCAGGGCAGGAGAACTGAGAGCGCGATAGTGAAGTCTGAGGGTGGCCCAAGAGAAGTGAGGGAAATGTTCCAGGCAAATTGGGCCTGACAACTGAGTGCCACAGTTGTCCACTGCTGAAAAAGAAAAGGCAGAGCTGAGAGCCCCTTTGCACACATATATCTACTAGGACCGTTTAAATATGACGGCATATGTAGGAGAACATAAAGGCACACCACACGGACACTGGGCCCTCCATAAATAATGAGCAGTGGCTGTCTGCTGCTGAAAGAGGCTAACAAGAGAATCACTTGGGGGGAAGCTGCACTGGGGTCTGCTCAAGTATGAAAGCACTGGAGAAAACTCCGCAACTATACCCAGTTTTAGTCATATTCTTACTAAAGATTCGGGGGGGAGGCACAATTGGCCACACAACGTACACACACACAAAGTGTACATACGCATGATCTACTATATTCTGACAGAACAGAACTGAAACAAACCTATGGTGAATAAAAAGCCCAGACAGTTGAGCTGATGCCCAGACCCCCACCTCTAGCCACAACCGATGACTAACTCAACTGATGACTAAACTGACTCACCCCCTCATTCACTGCCACGTGTCCACACACCACAGTCTGACAGAAGGGAGACATGGGGCTGTTCTGGGCTTCAGTATTTTCTTTAGTTTCTACTTTTCTATGTTTATATACAATGTTCAGTTCAGAATGTAGTAAAATGCAGGAGAGTCATGAATGAGTGAACAGGCAATTAATAGTATATTCATATTGTAGAATACTACTTAGTAATAATAAAGAATTAAAAGTAACAATATTCTGACAGAAAGACCCTAGAAGCAAAATAGTGTATACTATACAGTGACATGTCTATAAAGTTCTAGAATTGACAAAAACTTATTTTGATAGAAATAAGATCAGTGTTTGTTTTGGCAGGGTACTTCACTCAAAGGGCACAAGGAAACAATCTGGGGTAACGTAAATGTTTTCTACCTTGACAGAGATAGGTCACGTGGGTGTATTCATTTGTCAAAAATTAACCAACCTGAATACCTAATATCTGTGCATATACTCAAAGTAAATTATAACTTAATAAATTTGACATTTGGTTATGTAAAGCATTTATACATGACTATGAAAATCAGTAGGCATTTATGTAAATCAGCTATAATAATATAAATATTCATTTGCTATTAAACTGTTTTCAGGTCCAATCCGAGAAGAATATTTGCTAATTATGTTTTCTGCTGATGAGATATCAAACATCCTTGGATATTCCATTACCGGGAAGCCGTGGGATAAAATATATAGAAACATGTAGCACTTAATAGATAAGCAACACAACATTTTTCTTCCTCCTTCCCTTAGATGAGATCTAAAAGGAACATCTCTTATCCAAAATATCATGAATGTAATATGTGCAGGCCCTTTCCTATTTGAGTCACATATGGCCATGAACTATCACAGCTCTCTTTCAGGAACCAAGTAGCCGCCTCCAATGGATCTGACTTAGCACGCACTTTGAAACTTGTGTGTCACCTGCACCAAACTATGAAATGCAGCTCTCAAACGCTAACTGGATTATGACAAACTGGGCTACGGCAGAATGAGACAGTTCTGGTCAAAGTCAGACTAAACTAGACCACTTAGAGGAGTAATAGGAGGAGAATCCTGTGATAAATTAAAGATGATATCCTAACCTGGCTGGTCAGCATGGCAAAAGTAGAGACAGTGAGGAGGATAGAGTACCATCAGACAATGAAGTTGAGTTCAATGGCCAGGAGTTAGGGCCAATCAGAGATTAGAGGGAATAGTTAGAATGAATCAGGTTCAGGACTTCAAAACCTAGTCCAGGTTAGGGGGCCCAGGTAGAAAGTGAAGTCTGTATATGAGAGAAGGAATCAGAGTCAAGCCAAACATGACTTACCTAGAACAACTTTAGTTTTCAAGAATGCTTACATTGGGAATTAGTTTCCATTATATATTACAGTGTACTCTTTTAATAGTTATTGTTGGGCTGATGGCCTAGGAGAGAGGACAGTTTCCTATTTATATTTCAAAGCAAATAATTTAGGGGTTTCAGTGAAAAAAAGAACAGAATATGATGTTTGTGATTGAAATTAAATTTTAATAAAACTGTCTCTCTGAGTTCTGCTTAAAATGCTAATTTGCAACTTCTGCTTTTGATGAAGTAGAATGAAGAACAAGGCTCCCAGTGAGAACAAGGAAAGGCAGATAACAAACAAAAACATCTGTCTGTAGGTTATAGAATGTGCCAAGGAAAGCCAAGACTGCAGAGGCCAAGATAATGGAAAGACAGATCATCGAGCTGAACCCAACTTTCTATACAATGCTTTTCCCCCTGGGTCATCTGCCAATTCCTGGTACAGAATGAGAAGCTAATAAGGCTGGCAGATGTCAGCCACTAAATGGCAGAGAAGCCAGCAGAGCTTTTGACAATCTCATGGTGCTGCCGAAACAAAAATGACATTTGGAGCTGCCAAATTAGAAGAGGTTCAGAGGCCAGGCGTCTAAGGAGAAGTGATCCCAACTCTCAGCACAAGGTTTTCCCTGGAGGTATTTACTGACTCTTAAGTTGTGCTGGACGAAAATGCCAAGAAGCCAAGTAGAAAGGAAGAAAAGACCTGAAAACCACAGAAGAGTGACTAATAGATAAACGCTAGAAAGATAAAAATGGACCTCACAAATAAATTACTGAAGGAAAAAGACCCAAAGAACCCAGGTTCTTGGTGGAAGAATACCAGAAGAGCTCAAAGATAGGAGGGTTTGAAGCAAAGGTAGACTGAGTCATATAAAAACCACAGCCCAGCCTTGAGCCTGCTCAGCCCCTAAAGGAGGTGATGTCCTTGTACCCACAACAAAGTATCATCTGAGTAAAAGGATAATATCATCGTGAGCCTCCACAGTATTTCAAACATGTGCTAAATATTCAACAAACCATTACCGACTATTAAAATAATGAGACCAGGAGAAAAGCACACAGACACAGAAAAAGATATGAATACCGGAAGACACAGATCTGATGGTAAAATAATTAACTGTCATGAAAATCAATGTTAAGGTCAAAAATATCACTGGAGAACCAGGATCTGTGAAAAGGAAACGAACAAGATTCTAAACATGGAAAATAAAATAGTGATGCACCCTACAAGTCAAGCAACACCAAGGACCACAAGCCATGACTTTTTTATTACTTTTTTTTAATTTTATAGATCTTCAGGATCTAAAATGGATTTTACAGGTCAAGCACAACTCAAGTAAAAATTCATTTTTGCAACTACACTAGACATATTTCAATTGCTCAGTGGTCACATGGAGCTACAGATGACCATATAACATAATAGGAAGTACAACTCTATGCTAAAACCAAAAATAGGCAAAGCATGGGCACACACAGAAACACGTGTAACTCCCTTGGACATATTTTTGAACAATAATAAGTCAGATTGAAACGGGATCCACTGATGATTCCATATATATATATATATATATATATATATATATATATACATATATATATATATATATATATGGCAAAGCTGATTGGTAGTCATAGAAGTCAAAATAGTGATTACTTCATGTGGGAATGGGTTTGACAGGAAGGGTTATGAGGGAACATGTATGCAGTCGTACTCTATATCATGACCTGCGTAGTGCTATGTAAAGAAGTTAAAGTCAAAAAAGTTGTTGTATATTTAAGAGTGTGCCGTCTGCAAGTCAGTGTAATGTGTCTTATATCCTGTAGAGTGCTGGTCAGCCCGACTTCGAGGGGAGGGGAGGGGAGGGGAAGGGAGGGGAGG